>JAEIFU010000299.1:0-160417 GCA_018904235.1 Lordiphosa stackelbergi | reverse complement strand
GTTGAAACCACATGTCAGCCAAGTCCAGCTCTTCCATTTTGGGCAAAAAAAAAAAAAATGGTAATCAGCGCTCTCAAATCAGAGTAAAGTACGGTCCAATGATGCCACCGGCCCATAATCCACACCAAACAGTGCATTCTTCGGGATGCATTGGCTGTTCTTGTAATGCTTCTGGCTGCTCTTTATACCAAATACTGCAATTTCGTTTGTTCACGTATTCATACACAATATTCCGATAAATAAAGTGGATCTTCATCCAACTTTGCCAGCGCTAATTCATCAAAAGTTAGCCGTTGTGGTAGGTCGTGCGGCTTCCACTCTTGCACCTTTTTTTTTTGAGCGGCCTTAAAGTAGCCCAAAACCTTGCCACATCATTCGATACTGGGACAGGTTTTGGGCAATACAAAATCTGTAAATCTGTCCCTCTCATTCATAATAAACTCAGTGCAGTCTTTTTTTATTTATACAACAATTGCTCTATAAATATTATCCCAACCTACGGAGTGGGTCGCCTTTTGTCGCCCCAAAAAAAAGAGTCATTTGCATAAACGTCAATCATACGCCGTGTGTGTCATGCTGCTTGTTTTCTTCTTTACTTGCCAGCTTTGCCTGTATTGGAGTACAAGTCTGTAAATTCTTTTGCCATGTTATGGCTCGGAGTCCCTCGAGCCAACCGCCCCCAACACCCCCCAAACATATGTTCAATGGCAACGCAAATTTCGCTACTCGATTTGCGTTTTATTTCAAAATTGAATTTCAGCACTGATTATATTTTTTCCTTTCTTTCTTTGCTCAGCTTTAGGGTTGGCTCCACGTGTTGTTTGCACTCTCCGTTTGCCAGGGGTGCATAAATAAGCGCCACTCAATTATGCACGCTGAGGGTGAAAGCGGCTATAATCCTTTATCCTGGTACCTGCGACGTGTCGATTTGATTTGCTTTGCAATATATTTTTTTTGAATTATGCTGACAAGGACACACACATGCACACATACACCCATATGGGCATTGACAAACGATTTTTATAAGCTTGATGTTTATGCTAATGTGCCCCATCCCACACAAAATCGATGTGGAGTCGAGTATCGGCACTTAAAGTGCCTTGCCTAGGTTTAATATCAAAAACAGCCGCTGGCTCTGTTGTAAATTGAGCTGACAATTAGCTGCTTGATGGCACATTTTTTTTGCCAGTTCTTTTTTGATCCTCATTAGCGGAAATTTAAAACCTTTTTTCTTTGGGCTTAAATCAAATATTTCATTCGAAGCGGAGAGACATTTAAATGTATTGTCATTTGCCTTAGAGGTTTGTGTGTAACATTTAATTGCAAATTTCTGTTTCCGTTCCCTGTTTTGCTCATTAAAAAGTTCAACAGAAATCGAAGTGGTCGTAGTTATTGGCTGATTTCTCTGCAAATGCTGTCTATTATGATCCAGCCAATTAAGTAAAATAATTACATGTTTTCGCTTGCAAAAATTGTAATATACCTGAGTTGCTGGAACAGAAAGTATAGTCAAAGCAATATTTTTTGAGCTTTCCAAAATTTTAAGACATTTGTCGATGTATTTGTTCTCTTGGACAATTTTCGAATGAATCTATAACTTCATTTACAGACTTTATATTTGATATTTGATTATTGCTTTCTATTTGTTCCATAAATTTCTTGGGGGGGGGGGGGGTGGGTCATTTAAAAGTTGAATTTTGAAAACTCTCATTAAGAAATTCTTTTTAGCCTTTAGCATGTCTGCAATGTGCTGCTTTGCTATTTTTTTGGTCTGAAGTTAACAAGTTTGAAATCTCGGGTCTAAGAACACTGCAGCCCAAAAGTGGTACTGAACTCATAATAGAAGAACGTTTATCGAGACACTTAGATAGCAATAAAGCATGTTTTGCAGAAGATTTTAGAACAATTGCTCGACATGAAAACCAAGCGTAATAAAAATCACTTGGTAGTAATTGCGAATCTTGCAGCTTTAAGGAAGTTTTATAAATTGGCTGCGGCAAACTACATATATTTTGAACTACGTTCCATTCAGAAGTTTTTAAGGTGGGCTCCTTCAAAGAACTCTTAATGCAAAAATCTGTAAAAGTTAGTAAGCTCGTACATTTTAAAGGTTGAGTTCCATCGCGTCACTTTGTCATCGTCCAAATCAAGAAATGGTTTTGATTCATGAGCAGTTTTCATCAACATTGCATTCGTTATAGTCGCATTCCTTTTCCACTAACAGTTGTCATTTAAAAGTTCGCCTGCTCGAACCATATTTGCTCCATTATCCACGGTGATAGTATAAATCTGGCATAGAGAAATGTCGTAGAAGTTGGAGAACTTCTTGAATGATAGCACTCAGATTTAGACTCGTATGCTGGACGTGGACCTCTTTCATAGCCAGCGTGTTTTCTTCATCTTTGTGAATCTGACAGTTAATGCCAATTATGGCTTTTGATCCAAACGACTTACGCAGTCAACTTTAATTGATATCAAGCTGAAATAATTCGTAAAAACATATTTTTATTTAATTAATATATTTCTGCAAATACATATATTAATATTTATGTGAAACCAGCTTTGTATATAGATATGTATGTAATTTCTTGCATAATTTAAATTAAACAATTTAAAGGAAATTTATACATACATACATATATATGCAAAGAACATTGTATCTCCAATAAAATTGATACATACACACACAAATATGCACAATCTGCTAACATTTGTTTGTACTCACCGATTTTTAGAATTCCACTAATTTCATTGCGGATGGTTGAAGCCTTTGATTTCTGAGCTTCGAATATGTTGGCGATTTATGGAAATTGGCTTTTCAAACGCATTACATATCGGCTCAAGAATTTTCTTGAAGCCAGAGTCTTTAAAAATTTTTAGGGCCGACCATTTTTTGTGACCATTTCTATACACGCGTCCCGTAGCTGGTCTTCACTTAATTTTAGTTTTATGAATGCTTGTTCTATCTGTAAGAATTGTGATTTATTACAACGATGATTGAACAAGAAAGTAAGGTGCAAAGTCAGAGAGCGTTCTCTCTATCTGCTAATATTAGATCTGGTCAACTGTCTGATCGCTCTCTGCTTCAGGTGCAAGTCTATAATGTGTTGTTTTCACATCTTTTTGTCTGCCTATTCTTATTATTTCATTATGGCGACTCCGCGTCGGTGCGACTCGTCGCTGCTGCAGTTGTCTGCAAAGCAATGCATAAATGTGCCCGTACCGGACGAGACACTCAAAGAAAAACAGAAAAAATGTGCCCGTTGCCGACTACTAAATGTGCATATATGTATGTACAATGTACATTGTACATACTGGCATGTTGCTTTTGAAATTTATGCACCGCAAGTTCAAACAATTTTACATCTTTTGTATGTGCCCCCATATGTGGTTATAGCGAAAACCGCGGGTTTTGTGGGAAAAAAATCATGCACTCATACATACATATAAACGAAAGGACGCTTACGCATATTGTCCGCGTGGGCGCGTAAATCAATTTAGTGTTTTAATCGGCAACACGGTTCCAAATATGTATGAAATATGTGAAGTGTAAGTGTGTTTGTAGTTTGACATAAAAATGTGGGAATAACAAGAACCAAGACTAGAGTCCGAAAATATGTATGTGTGTATATACGAGAACATCGTTGCAAATGGAATTGAAACATATGTATGTACATATGTGAAGTTAAACATGTATGTATGCTCGGTTACTAGATCAAATGGCTCCCATTAATCGAATTTAACCTTATGTTCAAAGCAATTTATATAAAAAGCCATACAAGCTAAGGTGCAAAGCACAATAGTTTTACTATAATATCTATAGATTTCCACTATTTTCATGTTCACGTCTTGAAAAAAAAGTTATTTTTGTGAACACGAACCTAATTTTTTGAAAAAGTGGTCCGGTTCGGGTTGAGGTTCGAAGAGTAAAAATTTTTTAGGGGGTCGGGTCTATGGTCCGGTTCGTCGGACCCAAAAAACCCGAACCGAACCGGTTCGAAGGGTTATAACTTAAAACATACCACAAAAATAAACCAATTAAAATTAAACCATTTATACTGTTAATAAAACACCTAATCATCATATAAACTTTAAATATTATAAAACCCACAATTAATATAACAAATATATATAATATATTTAAAATGCAAAATAAACCCAGTTATAACCATTTAAAGGAGTGGGTCAACACAAAGTTTGTCTTTGGACCGTTATGCAGCTTGGGCACGTACGTGGAGTGCCAAATATAGATTAAAAAAGGTGTGTTTTTGCTATAGGTATGTTAGAAAGTTTCAAAAAAAAAAATAAAATTCAGAAAATGCATGAAATCTTTATTTGAATCGATAGTACGGTCCATATAATTTAATGTTTGAAGATTATTTCATGCAAATGTTGACCGTGACTGCGCCTCAAATGGTCCATCCGCTTAGTTCAATTTTGGCATACTCTTTCCAACATTTCGGCCGGTATCTCACGAATAAATACTTCAATGTTGTCTTCCAATGCGTCAATTGAAGCGGGCTTGTCTATTTATGAGCATGAGCTGTAACATAGCCCCACAAAAAATAGTCTAAGGGCGTTAAATTGCACGATCTAGGCGGCCAATTGACGGGTCCCGAACGTGAAATAAAATGTTCACCGAACTCGCCTCTCAATAAGTCCATTGTTGCGCGTGCTGCAGGTCACGCTCTTGCATTTTGGGCAAAAAGTTGTATATCATCTCACGGTAGCGCTCATCATTTACAGTTACTTTACGATTTGCATCATTTTTGAAGAAGTACGGTCCAATGATGCCCCACCCCATAAACCACCAAATTACTTTTATCATTTTTCTGCTTCTGGCTGATAGTACAAAATCGACGCTTATTTACGTACCCATTGAGCCAAAAATGAGCTTCGTCGCTGAACACAATTTTTCGGTAAAAATGGATCTTGGTCAACTTTCCAAGAGCCCATTCACCAAAAATTCGACGTTGCGGTAGGTCGTTCGGCTTTAATTCTTGCACCAGCTGTATTTTGAAAGGCTTCACACCTAAATCCTTCCGCAAAATTTTCCACGTTGTTGAGTAACAGAGGCCCAATTGCTGCGAACGGCGACGAATCGATAATTGATGGTCATCATTAACACTGGCCGACACAGCTACGACATCTTTTTCAGATCGCACTCCACGTAAGCGTGTTGGTGGTTTAATGTTCAACAATGTAAATCTGGTTCGAAATTTAGTCACAAAAGCCCGAATAGCCGCTTCAGTGTGTCGATTAAACTAACCATAAAATGGAAGAAGCGCGCGCTAAACTTTCTTAACAGAGCACGCATTTTGATAATAAAATGCAATAATTTGCAAGCGTTGTTCGTTTCTAAGACGATTCATGGTTAAATTATAGATCAAACTGAAAATGTTTGACAGTGAAACGAAACGTGCGTGTGTTGTTTAAACCAGTGTTGCCAAAAAGATAATAGCTAAAAAATCTCCCTTTACATAGCCTGCCTTTAGTCTGGGGCTGATTGACAATATTGTGTTGACCAAAAACAGAAGGAAGTGGGCAAACTGTGAAAAAATTGTTGGGTTCGGTTTCTTCATGTGCCAAGTTATCCTTATTATCCAGGGTCAAGAATAAATTTAGGCCAACTCCACTCGAAATCTTAGCTGTGTAAGCTTAGGCCGATTTATGGTCTTATTTATACGGCTATTCAGTTTCCACGCATTCACTATTGAAGATTCTGGCCTATTCCCGTATTCGATTCCGATCAAAGCATGCGGAATCGGAATTGTTAAGTCCAAATTCTTTTAACTTTAAAACCCCATTTACCTTTATTCGAACCTCTTAATGACAAAAAGATTGGCTTCAATTTATCAATTGTCTCTAAGAAATCACAGCTCTTACCAATTCCGATCAATCGAATTCGGAAACGGGAGCAGGCCTATATATTTTATCGCATTTTCAAATGGAAACAATTAAATTGAACTAATGTAAGCCAATCTTACATTTACTTATAACCCATTTGGATATTTGGTTATATCCCATATTGACATTAAAATCTTTATGATGGTACAAAAGGGTATACAACAATGCATAAGAAACCATTAGAAACTATGTAAATGCAATTAACTGTAAGTTTCGCATTATAGCAGAAACTAAATAAATATAGGTATCGATTGAAAATACTGTCCCGTGCGACATGTTCCGTGCGAAGAACTTAAGCTAAAATTTTGAAACAAAAATTTTTAATAGCACATCTTAACACAACATAGTCTATGTACAAAGAATAGAATAATATTTTCGATTTTTGGCAACCCTGAAGCTGTTATCGATTATCAAAGTCAGGTGTTTAGTGCAGTGATTGTTGCAATATAATTGGCGTCAAATATTTGTTTACTTTGTGGACTTGCACGTCGTGTAAAGTTGCACAAAAAATTATGGCAAATTATGGATAATAAAGGCCAGGGGGTGAAGAATGAATAAATGGAAGCATATTTTGATAATACATATTCGATAGGTTTCATTAAAGTGCGTTGTTTCGTGTTGTCCCTAAACAAAGAAAACTTAATCAGTGCAAGAGTAAAACTGGTAAAACTGCTTATTTGGCCAACTAAGGGAATGTACGCTTAAAATTTGACTATAAATTAATAGAAATTAATTTTTAATTTAAATTTTTACTTTTTATTGACAGTTCTCAAAACTTTATTTTAAGATCACGTATACGCAATGTTGCCATATAAGGGCGGTCGGGGTAGGCGTGGTCAAATTAACTAAAAATTTGGTTTTAATATTTAGAATGTTATAATTTTATCAGATCGATATCTGCAACAGTAGACTTTATGCCAATTATTTGGCGATTCCTCAGGGATCCCCACTTTCGGTGGTCCTCTTACAAACAACCAAAACGATCATCCAACACCCAAACATCAGCTTAAGTGCATACGCAGACGACTTCAATCTTATAGTCAAGGTAAAAAACAGGAAAAACACTAACATCGACCTTAAGCCCATATTCGAAACAGTTTCAAACTGATGCGACTACTCAGGCGCACAGCTTTCAACAACCAAATGCAAACACATGCATGTCTGCAGAAAACACAACTGCTTATGTAACGTAACGACAGGAAACCTTCAACTTCAAAACGTATCTTCGCTTAAAATACTAGGACTCCACTTTAACAACAAATACAGATGGCAATCACACATAGAACAACTTACACTCTCTCTCAAACAAAAAACAAACATAATTAAATGTCTTTCGAGTCCAAAATTCAACTGCAACACCATCTCCTCATAAATGCAACAAAAGCAATCATTGCCTCAAAAGCAGACTACGCCCTTCCCATCTACGGCTTTTTTGCCCAAAAACCACCATCCGCCCAATAAAATCAGCAATAAACGCAGCATTTAGACTAGCCCTTGGAGCATTCAGAACAACACCTACAAACAACATCCTTTACGAAGCCCGAGTGGCCTCTATCGAAGACAGATGCGAACTCCTCACTGCAAACCTCTTTAAATCCCTTATAACAGCAAGAAATTCACCAATCATTAACATAATCAAATCCATATAAACCACCAAAAAAACCTCAATACAAATCGACAATTGACCGAACCATCGAACTGTGCCTACCACCTGGCCCCTACAATAACATTAACGCAAACTTTACCTCCATGGCACTTAAAACCAACCTCAATCGACACATCGCTACGACACTCCAGTAAAAACAAGTAAGACCGTTGCAGTCGAGTAGCCCGACTTCAATATACCCTGTACAATTGACAATGAGAGCGTAAGTTAAAGTCGGCTCTAACCGACTTCGATAAACCCGTTACTCATGAAAAAACATGTTTAACAGTGCTCCTGCGTTCCTAAGGGTGATCCGAAAAGTATGCAACATTTTTTAGGGTGGGTGGGGTGGTAACGCGGGGGCTTGGTTCGCTTTTTTGCTCATAACTTGAGAACCGTTCATCCGATCTTTATCATTTCTTCAGCAAATCGATTCAATTTGCTAATTACTAACTATCTCTAGAAAGTACGAATCGTCTATCTTCAAAACTGTGTGGGCGGGAGGGGGCGTGGCCAAAATTTGAAACAAACTTGATCTGCGTACAGATAAAAGAAGCATTTGTCCCATACATGTCAAACCTCTATCTTTTACCATCTCTGAGATCGACGCGTTCATACAGACAGACGGACAGACGGACAGACGGACGGACGGACGGACGGACAGACGGACATGGCTAAATCGACTCGGCTATTGATGCTGATCAAGAATATATATACTTTATAGGGTCGGAGATGTTTCCTTCTCCCTGTTACATACATTTGCACAACTTCATTATCCCCTTTTACCCATTTTTAATGGGTACAGGGTATAAAAAAACACAACACCCGAAACATATCGCGCAAAATTCACAGAAAAAAAGAACGAAAACCTAAACCTAAACTTCATATATACAGACGGATCACAATCCAACGGAATTACAACCCTCGCCATTACAACCGAACAAGAACCCTTAAAGTCATGCCTTCTACCCCACTACTCCTCTGTATTCTCCTCCGAAATCATCGCAATCGTCGAAGCCTTGCAAATTCTAAAAAACAAAAGAGGGAAATATTGCATCTGCTCAGATTCACTCTCCGCAATAGACGCAATAAACAACATCAACAACACCGAACATTATACATCCCTAGCACGACATATTCTTACGAAATCTTTCCCGAAATTCAAACTCCTGTGGGTACCTGGACATACAGGCATAAAAAGGAAACGAGTTAGCTGATGCTACGGCAAAAACACAGCAAATCAGCCCCTTACCATAAGAGAAAACATAAACATACAAGACATCAAAAATACATAAAAAACTCACACTAGCCGAAATTCAATCCAACCAAACGAGACTTCCAACTGGTATCAAAACATAAATCCAAACAAACTCAACACCTACAACCTATTTAAAACCAATCCACAAAATCTCTCCCCGAATGGACCAAATTAAAATAACACGCCTCAGACTTGGACACACAAAAATTACACACTCACATTACATCGACAATAGCCCCAACACATTTCTGTAATAACAACTTTGTATAATTGACATGCGTTACTCGGGAACAAAACCATTTTTGCAAACAACCAAACGATGAAGCCCCACGTGCTCCTTTTATTTTAATTTTTTCTTTAAAATTTTTAAAAATGTAAATGCGAAAAGTATGCTTAACATTTTTTTAGGGTTTTAGGGTGGGGTGCTAGAGGGGGGCATTGGTTCTCATTTTGCTCATATCTTCTGAACCGTTCATCCGATTTTATCATTTCTTCGGCAAATCGATGCATTTTTGCTAATTACTAACTATCTCTTGAAAGTACGAATCGTCTATCTGCAAAACTGTGGGAGATATAAATTTTTCCGAATAAAGCAGGAGGGGGGCGTGGCCAAAATTTGAAACAAACTTGATCAGCGTACAGATAAAAGAAGCATTTGTCCCATACATGTCAAACCTCTATCTCTTACCATCTCTCAGAGATCGACGCGTTCATACAGACAGACGGACGGACAGACGGACATGGCTAAATCGACTCGGCTGTTGATGCTGATCAAGAATATATATACTTTATAGGGTCGGAAATGTTTCCTTCTCCTGTTACATACGTTTGCACAACTTCATGATCCCCTTTTACCCATTTTCAATGGGTACAGGGTATAAAATAAAAAATTTGGCGATTCCATATCGCCGACTCGGCCCACAGTGCAACATAAGCACTTCAAAAATAGAAGGTTCGCTATTTTTTTAAAATAGTTCCATATTTTTAATTAAAAACTATAAGCTTATAAATATGCTCGGTTAATAGCCGTGTTCGACTTATTTCTAAAATATTGAAAGCAAGATTAATTTTTCCAAAATTCCAGTTACATTTTCCACAGGACGGGAAACTTAGTAAGTAATGTTATTTGGACGTTTTTTCTTTCACAAAAAAAGGGGACTATGGCCGCCAATAAAAATCGGGAAAGTAAAATGCCATTCCGTTGAGGTACAAGGCCATGTTTTTCTTCTCTTTTTAATGTCACTATATACACAGTGTCACAGAGCAGAGAACAAGGAACGTTGCCCATTTAAAGAAGATCGGGGGCAGTCTTAATCCAGTTTTCTGGAAAAGAGGGGGTGTGAAAAGGGGTGTTTGATAGGCTATCCTGCCACTGTTCATTTCATTCAGTGTAAGGTTTAGTAAAACTAGGTAGGTTCCCCCCTCGCCCCCCCACACCTCCTTTTATTTGCGAAAAAGAGAAAAGGGGATAGAATAATATATTATTGGGTTGCCCAAAAAGTAATTGCGGATTTTTCATATAGTCGGCGTTTATAATTTTTTAACTGCTTGTGACTCTGTAATTGCATTCTTTCTTTTTGTCAGTTATTAGCTGTCACTATTAGCTTGCTTTAGAAAAAAAAGTGCGCGTAATTTTGTTTACATTTGTTTGATTGGCGCCCTTTTTAATATGGAGTCCACAAAAGAGCATTTTCGTCATATTTTACTTTATTATTTCCGAAAAAGGAAAAAGCGCAGAGAGTTGCTAAAAAGTTACGTGATGTGTATGGTGATAAAGCCTTAAAAGAAAGACAGTGTCAAAATTGGTTTCGCAAATTCCGTTCTGGAGATTTTCACTTAAAGATGAGCCACGTTCAGGTCGGCCAAATGAAGTTGATGATGACCAAATCAAAGCATTAATCGTATTGGATCGTCATGTAACTGAGCGTGAGATAGGAGAGAAGTTAAATATACCAAAATCAACCGTTCATTATCACATACAAAGTCTTGGACTGGTGAAAAAACTGATATTTGGGTACCACATGAATTGAAAGAAATTCATTTAACAAACCGAATCAACGTTTGTGATATGCATCTTAAACGCAATGAATTCGATCCATTTTAAAGCGAATCATAACTGGAGATGAAAAATGGATTGTTTTCAATAACGTTAATCGAAAACGATCATGGTCCAAGCATGGTGAACCAGCTCAAACCACTTCAAGGCTGATATCCACCAAAAGAAGGTTATGCTGTCTGTTTGGTGGGATTGGAAGGGTGTGGTATATTTTGAGCTGCTTCCAAGGAACCAAACGATTAATTCGGATGTTTTACTGTCAACAACTGGACAAATTGAATGCAGCCATCAACGAGAAACGGCCAGAATTGATCAATCATAAAGGTGTCATTTTCCATCATGACAACGCCAGACCACACACATCTTTGATGACCCGGCAAAAACTGGGACAGCTTGGCTGGGAAGTTTTGATGCATCCACCATATAGCCCTGACCTTGCACCATCAGACTACCATTTATTTCGATCTTTGCAGAACTCCTTAAATGGTAAAACTTTCGGCAATGATGAGGCTATAAAATCGCACTTGGTTCAGTTTTTTGCAGATAAAGGCCAGAAGTTCTATGAGCGTGGAATACAAAATTTGCCGGGAAGATGGCAAAGGTTATCGAACAAAATGGAAATTATATATTTGATTAAAGTTCATTCTAAGTTTGATTAAAAATGCATTTACTTTCTTTTGAAAAATCCCAATACATTATTTGGGCAGCCCAATTACAATACCTACTAAGCTACTAAGCTGGGTTGCTGGGCGGGGGGGGTGGGGGTTTCGTCCCGCCTCTGAACATCTAATGATAAAAGTTTTTTCTTTGAAACTATATTATAAAAAAATTAAACTTTAATACCTTTAAAAAAAAAAATGGTTGGTTGGTCCCCGTGGGGTTAACCAAAATTAATCTAATAAACCAAAAAAATTCCGCGGCGATTTCTTACCAATTATCATAAAAAATTAAAAGGATGCGCTGCCTTAAATTTGGTTAAAAAGCCCAAAAATACTTCAAAACTTGATAAAATCAGCTTTTTACACTTTAGGGCGACGCGACCATAACTTTAATGTATCTAGAGAGAGCGAACAGCTGACCAAAAAGTATCTAAAGAGCGTAAATGAGAGCGAACAGCTGACAATTTTCTGACAGAAGCGGTGTTCCTCTCTTGCTCCATGGCTTACTGACTGAAATTTAACGAGTGGTCAAGAGAGCGAGAGAGTGAGAAGGCCTACCTTGTTTAGTATACCTTGGATTCGGATGTGGCTATGTGGGAGAGAGCAGTTCACTCTGGGTTACCGAGCAGTACGGATCTAAAGTTATAAACAATAAATATAAAATATTTAATATATATTATTGTAGTTTGTGTCTAAACGTAGGTTCTTACAGAAAGCAAAATAAAATAAACGAAAAATCCAAACTTCAAGAAACATGTCCTATAGATGAAATAAAATTATCTTAAATCTTATATTCACGATGATTGAGTTAGGTTCACTCACGAAACACGCCGCTTAACAGCAAAAAAAGTAAAGAATTAATACAATAGTTTTCTGTCACTGCCAAATTTAGCCATTCGTTAAAGATTAGAAGCGTTTTTGATTCCTTGGTACATTAAGACTACACTTCAATAATATTCTTTATATATTCCATATTGTGCATTTCCGTCTCCGCTTATCCGGTTCGGTTATATACTCCGTACTCGGGGCACTTTTACTTGTTAATTTGAGATGTTTTGTATGTTTGGTGCAGCACTCCTCCTATTATTCGTTTAAGTTCAGCCTTTATTTAAACATCCATCAAGTTTATTGGCCAAAGGCACACACGTACACACACATCACACTCCTTGCTATTGAGTTTCCGTTCTCATTCTTTGTTCGCGTTGCATTGAAATTAACGCTAATTGAAAAACCTGAAACACGATACGTTGTCTAACTCAATGTACATACAATTCCATTCTTGTATACCTGGGTGGGCTGTCGGCCACGATTAGAGCACGTGCAATGCTTTCAACTTCCCCAGGCCCTCCCGTTTCTGAACCGTCCAATTTCATGCTATTTTCATGGTGAAAAGATAACAAAACTTTTGTGCCTGTGTCAAAAGCTGCCGCATGGCAACAGTAGAGTTTCAGCAGCGTTTTTCTGCGAACTTATTATTGTTTAAATATTTACATTGAAAATGGCGTCTGTTGTGGCGGCAACATATGCGCGACAAGTTTGTTCTCGTCAGTGGGTTAGAAGTCACGTAGTTGACAGGCGCTGACTTTGACTTCAGCTGACTTCAACAGTTACCGATACGCGTATGAATTTAAATGGGATACGGTTTGTCAAAATGCAAAATTTAGTTTCTGGCAAATGTTCTTTATAACTAAATATTTGAAATGTAACATACATATGTGTGAAATATTACAGCAATCGTCTCTGCGATTAATTCTGCACTTACCGCACTAAATTTTCTAGGTTTTTTTTTTTTGTAAATTTAATTTTACACCCAGATGAAAAAACATTATTATGTGTATATGTAGTTCGAGTGTCGAGCTCAATATAGTCTCGGATATTCTTGCACCAAGCCGATTTCGAGATCAGTTTTAAAGTTACAACATCGTGACTTAATACATATTATCTTAGGACTTTTATCTATCTATTCTGAAAAGCGCAATAAGATTCGAGCAAAAACACCAAAGTAATGCACGAAAAATTTTAATTGTGAGAGGGAGGGGGAAGCGCTGTCCCCATTTCAGAGTCAGATTGCGTGCGCATACGGGTGTGTGTGTGTGTGCCTTTTTTTTGGTAATGAGGGTGGTTTAAAGCTTTAAAAGACTCCTCAGCGCCTAGATCGACGTCTGAAGTGTGGGACTTGAGTTATCGCACCCACTAAACATTCCACTCCCATCCCGATTCCCGGCGGTACCACCGTTAGATATTACTTACTCCTTGAACGAAGTGAAATGCGCTGCCTTTCAGCACGACGCAGATGTTGGAGTATGGTGGAGGCCATGTGGCTTACCGCCGACCAATTACGTTCCGACTCAAGCATTATGTTCGCCAGGTTGCAAGCGGCTGGTGTCCTCCCCACCCTAATGCTGAGCTCATTACGTTCAATCATGTACTGCGGACAGACAAGAACGAGAGTTAACCGACTCGATATACCCGTTACTCATGAAAAAACATGTTTAACAGTGTTCCCGCGTTCCTTAGTGTGACCAACCAAAAAGTGTGCAACATTTTTATACCCGTTACTCGTAGAGTAAAAAGGGTATACTAAAGTCGTGCAAATGTATGTAACAGGCAGAAGGAATCATTTCCGACCATATAAAGTATATATATTCTTGATCAGCATCAACAGCCGAGTCGATTAAGCCTTGTCCGTCTGTCCGTCCGTACGTCCGTCTGTCCGTCCGTCCGTCCGTCTGTCCGTCCCTCCTTCCGTCTGTATGAACACCTAGATCTCAGAGATGGTAAGAGATAGAGGTTTGACATGTATGGGACAAATGCTTCTTTTATCTGCACGCAGATCAAGTTTGTTTTCAAATTCTGGCCACGCCCCCCCCCGCCCCCGCAATTTGGAAAAAACGTTATATCTCCTACAGTTTTGAAGATAGACGATTCTTTCCTTCTAGAGATAGTTAGTAATTAGCAAAATGAATCGATTTACCAAAGAAATGAGGAAAATGGGATGAACGGTTCTCAAGTTATGAGCAAAAAAAGTGGGACCATGCCCCCCCCGCTACCACCCCACCCACCCTAAAAAAATGTTGAATACTTTTCGGATGTTCACACTAAGAAACGCAGGAGCACTGTTAAATTTGTTTTTTCAAGAGTAACGGGTATATCGAAGTCGGTTAGAGCCGACTTTAACTTACGCTCTCGTTTTAGGGTGGTAGCGGGGAGGGCTTGGTTCACTTTTTGCTTATAACTTGAGAACCGTTCATCCGATCTTTATCACTTCTTCGGCAAATCGATTCATTTGACTAATTACTAACAAACTCCAGAAGGTACGAATTGTCTATCTTTAAAACTGTAGGAGATATAACGTTTTTTCCAAATTGAGTGGGCGGGAGTGGGTGTGGCCAAAATTTGAAACAAACTTGATCTGCGTGCAGATAAAAGAAGCATTTGTCCCATACATGTCAAACCTCTATCTCTTACCATCTCTGAGATCTAGGTGTTCATACAGACGGACGGACGGACGGACGGACGGGCGGGAAAAGGCTTAATCGACTCGGCTGTTGATGCTGATCAAGAATATATATATTATGGTCGGAAATGATTCCTTCTGCCTGTTACATACATTTGCACGACTTTAGTATAGCCTTTTTACGCTACGAGTAACGGGTATAAATAAAGTGTGAGTGTAGCTAGCACTCACGAGTCTTTGATGTGAAACATGGTACCAAAGAAACTACATTAGATAGAAGCGACACAACTATGCATTTGCCTTCACTTATTTTTTGGCGTTTCATGATGCGGGGGGAAAGCACGAAGGGGGTTGGCTGATGCCAGCGAGATACACACCTGATTCTATTTTTAGAATGAGAGAGAGAGCTCATAGCATAAAAACCAGAGAGCGGCTCTCTGGCACTTTGGCTGAGGTGGGTGGCTCTGCTTTGAAGAAATCAAATTTTGCAATTTTATTCTATGATGAACAGCGAGACCGGCAACATGAGCTCCGCTCCAAAAAAATTTTGCTAAATCTGGCATAAATGCTGCGTGCAAAAATGCAAAAAATCAAAACGAAATTACCCAAACCTAAAATCTTTTCAAATTTCCATCGGCTGACCTAATTTTAGGGCAAATATGGAGGGAAAAATGTCGCATTAGTATGGGGGATTACAACAAAAATTTGAAAATTTGCGAAAACCATTTTTCAAATACATACATAGGCAAGCGATTCTTAAAAAACGATGCCATTCCAACAATGGATCTGGATGAGTTTGACGAGTTGGAAATAAAACCCGCAGATTTTGAAGAAAACACAGTATATTGCTGATGAACATGTTGTTGATGACAACTGTAGAAATTGCTTCAAAATGATAAAAATTCAAAGACTTTACGAAAAAACAAAAAGCTTATGGAAAAAAATCAAAATGCTAAAAGCTAAATTGACCTCTAAAAATCGTGTTAATTTTTTTATTTTTCGCGGTTTTTTGGACTATTTTTCGGCCATTTTTTCAACTTGGAAACCTTCAAGATAATTACAAAAAATCAAGGAGTTCGCACGGGACAAATATAGAAGTGGTTTTCGCGGGCGACAGTTCAAACTCCGATCTCAGCGAATCTTTAATGCGAATTTTTAATGTAACTAATTTTAGAATGTTGTGCATTGATGACTCTTTAAAATGGTTTTGATTTTACCACAAAAAGATTTATACTTTTCAAAATTTCATTTTAAGCACTTTTGCACGAGGCAGGCCGCACAGGACATTTTTTCAATCATAATATTGATGCGGTTTCTGCTATCATACAAAGCAAAAACTTACAGTGAATTACAATCACATAGTCAGTCTTGGTTTCTTATGTAATCTTCATTAACTTATTGTACCCACCGAATGATTTTAGATATCAAAATTCAATGAAATCTGTAGGAACCTTTTTAAGAAAAAAAAAACTAGCGAAGGCAATAAAAATAAGAAAAATGGTGCTCACCCGACTTTGCATTCAAAAAGTTTGAAATGGGTTATCAATAAATGTAAAATTGGCGTACACTAGTTTTAATTTAATTGTTTCCCCCACGAAAATATGATCAAACATTGAGTTATTAAGTACTTTTAGTTTTTCTGGTCTAGGTGGACCTTTCGGTGATATTTTGAGCATTTGAGCTGATGCAATATTCTCTAGCTGCAAACAGTGCGCTGCGATACAAACATAAGTCAAATGTCATAAATAGACAGCGGATTTTGCATATTTTAAAACAGATTTTAATCCCAGTAGGTAAAAAAAAGTACCCAAAATGACAACAAATTTGTTTAAAAATTTACTCCCCAATAGTAATTTACTGCCTACTAGGATTAAAATCTGTTTTAAAATATGCAAAATCCACTGTCTAGTCATAAATAAAAAAAAAAAATCCAATAAAATAAACCAAAAAAAAATAATTCAATAAAAAAAAATTTAAGGCGCTAAGGTGATTCGAACCACTACCCCAACGCTCTGCAATGGTGACTCACCACCCAACCGATTGAGCTATGCAAGCCAGTTGTTGACGCGATGACAATTCCCAAATAAATGAACTGCTTGCGGGTTCGTTGCGTGAATTTGTGGCCCGCCCGGGCGGCCCCGCCAAAAAAAAAATTTTTTTTTTTATGACATGTCCGATCTATTCATTGTATAATCTTTGATGGTACTAATCAAAAAGTAATTTTCAAATCATAAGCTCTCTCAATGGAATATAAATCAGCAAGGGCACTCTTTCAAAAGAAGAAAATTAATGGGGAATAGATTTCCAAAGAACCCAGATCCCACCCATATCCAAGCTAGATTCCATTTATATCCCGACTAGATCCCACTCAGATTCAACGCTGATCCCACGTAGATACCGCCCAGATCCTACCCAGATCGCGCACAGATCTCGCCAAATCCCTTCCAGATACCACTCAGATCCCACCTAGATCCCGCCGAGATACCGCACAGATACCACCCAAGTCCCACCCAGATCCCACCCAGATTCTACCAGATGCTACCCAGATCCTACCAGATCCTACGCAGATCCTACCCAGATCCCATCCAGATACCATCCCACCCAGATCGCACTCAGATCCAACTCAGATCCCTTCCAAATCCCACCCAGATCCCTACCAGATCCTACCCAGATACCACCCAGATCCCATCCAAATCCCGCCCAGATCCCGCCCAGATACCACCCAGATCCCATCCAAATACCACCCAGATCCCAACCAGATCCCACCCACATTCCAGCCAAATTCTAACCAGATCCCACCCACAAATACCACCAGATCCCACCCAATAACTTCCATTCAGCATCTAACCTACCTCTTCACTTCCCCCATCTGCCAATGCTCTAATGGCTGTGAGTGTTTGCCGGAAACTCCACAAAACAGCAACATAAAATATGAATGACGTCAGCGTCACGTGACGCTGAAATCAAATTTTACTCCTACTCAAATCGTTCGTACCGAAATTAAAGATGTTTCACATCAAAAACATGTTCTGCGTCTTCTATGGCCCCTGTGCCAACACAATGAGTAAAGAAAGGGCTGTCTTCTTGCTCAAATTGATGTAAATAGGATCTAAAGCACCCATGTCCTGTCAGGAGTTGCGTTATGTAGGAGTCAATATGACCATGTCTTCTGTCCAGCCATATCCTTAAGTCTGGGATTAGGCTAAAGGTCCAGCGTCCGTTGGTTGACTCTCTCCATCGCTTTTGCCAATTCAGCAGGGTTGCTCTGCGAGGTCTAGTGGGATGATGCCAGCTATCAGAGAGCTATCGTGGGAGACTGTTCGGAATGCACAGCTCACGCGCAGAGCACATAGGTGCCGTACCTAGTTGGCAGAGCGGGTCTAGGTGGCATCTCCTGTTGCTCCTGCCCATATTGGTGCTGCGTTTAGGAGCGTAGAGCTTACCACGTTGGCGAGTAGCAGGCGCCTATGAAGTGCTGCTTAAAGCTCAGCCAATGGTCTATCGCTACCCCCAGGTACCTCAGGTGTGGTCGCGATGTTATTGTAGAGTTGCCTATTCGAATTGTGGCAGTCTCAACCAGTTTCCTGCTGCTAATCAAGACCAGTTCTGTTTTTTGAGCTGCCAATGTCAATCCTGAACTGCTAAACCATTCGCTGACTTTAGCTATCGCTGTGTTGCAGGTTTCTTCAGTGCTTGTGAGTGGTTTTCCGACGACAATTAGTGCTATGTCGTCCGCAAACCCTATAATTGTTGCGCCTTCCGGAAGTTCAAGCTGCAGTATACCATTATACAAAGGCCCTAGCTGTCCTAGTGGTACCCAGTCACGGCATAGCGCACGGGGCCCTGGTCTGTCTCATACATGAGAACTCGGTATGCTGGGACTTCGGCACTCCATCTGGCCATGTTAAACGCGTTCCTTATGTCCAGCGTTGCCACCAAGCAGTACGTCTAGTACCTCCTAACCATTGTTGCCCGTCGATCGCTCGTCTGGCTGTCTCGCAGAGTTTGCCCACAGCATCCAGGGTAGATCGCCTCTTCCGGAATACAAATTGCATTGGAGACAGAGAGCTCTCAATTGCAGCCTCAATTCTTGTATGGATAAGACGCTCCAAAATTTTGGCGGCAGTGTCCAGCATACAGAGACGCCTGTAGGAGGACGATGGCTCGTCTACCGATTTATCTCCCTTCGGAATAAGCACCAGTATCTGTATCTTTCATCCTACCTTCAGGCATGCATTGTACATGTGAACAAAGGCATCTGGGTTTTGTTGAACTGCTAACTTTAGCACAGCGTTCGGGATTCCGTCTGGGCCAGGCGCAGCTGTAACCTCGTCGGCCGTTGTAAGCTGTACCCTGTAGGGAGGGCTAAAATGTCAAGGCGCTGGAGAAAAACAAAAAACCAAAAATCAAATTCAAACTAAACACACAAAAAGCTATCATCTCATCCCCATTCAATTAACTAGAGCACTTGTCAAAGTCAGTAGTTAAGCCCGGCTAAAAAGCAAAAACCTACCAGCCCAGCAACCAACGTAAGGGTTGTCCAACCAACCGTCCCTCTTTAACCGAAGGACATGGTTATAGTTTACATTATAAAATTTGATATATCCGCTCATCGATCAAGAATTTTCATTTGGCTCTATCGGCTCGGTTATAGATGCTGATATGTATAGGGTATTGGTACAGAGTATAAAAAGAGAATTTAAAACTTGGATAAAGAATGTTCAAGAGAAAATTTTTCTATAAAAGTATGAATTTTTGATGTCAAATCTTGATTCAAGAGTTACAAAACTGAACTCAAATACGAAATATTCGTAAATCTAATAGAAGAACTCTTGAATCGATAAGTAGAAGGCGTCAAAACCAAGATCCACAGTTCTTGAATCAAGAGTTTGATACACTCAAATCCAAGATTATTAGTTTTTGAATCAGGAGCTCTACAGATTCAAAAATTAGTGTGCCCTACTTAATTTAGTTATTTTTTTATTAACTTACAAAATTGCGCACTGAATAAAAGCAATTTCCTGTGTTTTCAGCACTTAAACGGGTCTGGGAAATAAGGCCCAAAAAAAAATTGAAATTGGGGCCCCAAAGGTATGGTATAAAAAAAAACCGTTATTTTATCGTTAAATAAGACGCCAATTTTACTATGATTTTTTGGGATCTTATTTCATTTTACTGGAACGTTGGCAAAAATATGACAAAGGGCTTCAATAAAGTTTAATTTTTATACCCGTTACGAGTAAGAAAGGTATACTAAAGTCGTGCAAATATAAAGTTAAATATCTTTTGATCAGCATCAACTTTTCCCTTTTTTTATACACCAGTGTTTACTTTTTTTTCGTTCGTCCGTTTTTCCGTCCGTCCGTCTGTCTGTATGAACACCTAGATCTCAGAAACTATAAGATCTAGAG
This sequence comes from Lordiphosa stackelbergi, assembly GCA_018904235.1. Lineage (NCBI taxonomy): Eukaryota > Metazoa > Arthropoda > Insecta > Diptera > Drosophilidae > Lordiphosa > Lordiphosa stackelbergi. The sequence continues at coordinate 140,024 of JAEIFU010000299.1, read as the reverse complement.
CCACCAAATTTGACATGTAGACTTCTATTGTCTGCTCAGATCAAGTTTGTTTCATATTTTTGCCGCGCCCACCCCCGCCCGCACAATAATAAATCTTGAATAATTTCCACATTTTTAAGGTATCGAGTTCAAATTTATAACTTAGAGCATATTAGCAATAACTATAATCCTAAATAGCAAAGTTGCAAATGCTGTCACTTGTTACTTTCAGAACATAGGATCGCTGTTAAACGTACTTTCATGAGTAACGGGTATATCGAAGTCGGTTAGAGCCGACTTTACGCTCTCGTTTTATCTGGAAATAAGACGCCAATTTTACAATGCTGCATACTTGTTCACCCTCAAGAACGCAGGATCGCGCTGTTAAACATTACTTTTCATGAGTAACGGGTATATCGAAGTCGGTTAGAGCCGACTTTAACACCTTCTCGTTTTTATCTGGAAATAAGACGCCAATTTTAATATGATTTTTGGGATCTTATATAATATGAAAAAATCCAAGAACTTCATATAGCTTAATTTTTTTATATGCATGCAGAATAAAAAGATCTCCGTAGAATGGATATTTAAAATATACACTTAAAGATCCATTATTTTAAATATCATTTCATTTTCAGTTCCTTTGAATGATGAAAAAGATAAAAAAAACTATCCATTTTTTGAAATATCCTTTTTAAGCAAAAACGATCCAAAGGAGCTTAAAATAGGGTGAACGGGATCTTATATTGTTTGAAGTATCGAATTTTGTTATCGACAAGCGATTCATTCGAAGTGAACAAATCGCAGAGAGCACACGCGCAAATCCGCAGCCCGAAGCCTAACCGACAATTTAATTAAAAACGTGATATAAGTGATATTAAAGTGAGTTAAAAGTGAAATAATAAACGTCAGGTAAGTGACATGTGCTTGCATTCAAACTGATGTATGTATGTACTTCATTTGCACTGCATTTTCACAATAACAGTGTGTGTATGTGGGGTGTGTGGGTTTGTTAACAAAATTAACAAAACTTACATACATATACATGAATTCATTAAAATATGTTGAAGTTTCGATTTGTAAGTCTCACTCGCATTACGTATATGTGTATGTATTTGCTTTGCGTGCATTAATATCCTTACATACACATGTACATGCATTGCGTGCGTTCACATGCGTACATATGTAGAACTTTATTTTTCTTAATAGTAAGTTCTAATATTTTTGCTAAATTATATCGAAAATAGGTTTAATTTTTTTACTAATTCCTTAATTGTATATTTTATCTTATTTTATCTATCAGGTGAATTCCATACTATTCCACACTATTTTGAAGACCAACGTCCGCAAGGTGTGCAGCACAAAGAATCGGGCATATGTGTCGGGAGGCAACACGCAGGTTTCTTTGAACAGCTCACGATTTACGACTTGACCCACAATATGGAAATTGCGCTGCAAAAATGTCTTATGGACAAAAATCCCCATGCAACCTTAGATCACCTAAATAACTAATCTTCTTCTTATACTTCATACATACTACTTCTAAGAATGTATATACTCACTAATCTTAAGGAAAAAAACCTACTACTTTCAAGTGGATACTATACAATTATAATCTTAAGTGAAAGAATTGAACTGCATAAAATAGTTCACATATTTGAAAGCATAATTTTTGACAATCATTTCCAAGCCTACGAGATTGAATCTACGACTGAAACAAAAATTATTTGGAGTAGTTAAGTTTGAGGGTCCTCCCATACATTTATACTTAACATGTAACGGTAAAAATATGATAAGAAGGAAAAAGTTTTAGCAATATAAATTTTTGTGTATATTATAAATAAATAGATACAAATTATTGTGCAGTCTTTAATTTGGAAATGATCTTTATAACATATCTATGGGAAATGTTATTAAGATCCAATGGATATTAAAAGGATATTAATAATAGAATGTTATTAAGATCCAATGGATATTAAAAACGATCAAAAGGATATTTCAAAAAGATCCAATGGATATGGAAAAGAGGATATTTTTAACAGTTCAAATGGATAGTTGTTAAATATCCTTTGGATATTTTAATCCTTTTTTCGGCAAGATCGCAAAAGGATAGGTTAGATATTTTGACAGTCCCAAATGCGATCATCAAAAACTGTCCTTTTTTCTCAGTGCAGGTGTTCTTAGACTAGGTATATGAGGGCGCATAGTTTTTGTACAAGATGTGAAAAGGAACGTGGGTTAAAAATATTTCAGTGAAAGCATTTGAGTTGTTGATCAGTTTAGTGATTTGCACTCTCTGCGAAGTACACCAGAAAAATGCGACGGATAGTCTCTCTAGACCGATGGGATAGAATTTTATGGTGGCCGTTTTGTACTTGAAATTTTAAGTATGTTTTGTTACGAAACATACTAAAATAGAAAAAGGCGCAGCCAATTCGCTAAAATTTCATTCAAACTGAGACCCAACGCTCTCGAACTCAACTACATTTTGTACTTAGCGTCTCAATTAGAAAAGAAAGAATCGGTACTTTGTTCAAGTACAAAATTTTTTGCTTCAGTACAGAATAGACTTACTATGCAAGATACAAAAAAGTGTGCTACGAAAACTGAGAATTATTTTACGCTGAATCTTTTCTTGAAATTCCCTCCTGGTTCTAACACTTTGGTAATGGAGAGTTGGTAGATCTCGACTCACAGTATAAACATCTTGGTCTTTGGTTAATTCATTTCCTTTGGATTTTGATATTATATAGAGACCTTTATTGGATAGACCAAGAACATTTTGTACTCATTTTTATACTCTGTACCGGAAGGTACGATAGGAGTATATTAAGTTTAGTGAAAGTATGTAACATGGAAGGGGTCATTTCCGACCCTAAAAAGTAAATATATATATTCTTGATCAGCATCAACAGCCGAGTCTATATAGCCATGTCCGTCTGTCCGTCTGTCCGTCCGTCCGTCCGTCCGTCTGTCCGTCTGTCCGTCCGTCTGTCCGTCCGTATGAACACACAGATCTCAGAGATGGTAAGAGATAGAGGTTTGACATGTACGCGGGACAAATGCTTCTCTTACTTGCAGGCAGATCAAAGTTTATTTTTCAATTTTGCCACGCTCCCTTCCGCCCCCGCAATTTGGAAAAAACGTCCTATCTCCCACAGTTTTGTAGATAGATGATTTGTACTTTCTAGAGTTAGTTAGTCATTAGCAAAAGTATCGATTTGCCGAAGAAATGATAAAGATCGGATGAGCGGTTTCTCGAGTTATGAGCAAATAAGTGAATCACTCACAACCCCACACCCACCCTTTCACAACCAAAGCCGCACAATCTTAGAGAGAGAGAGAAGAATGTGAGTGAGATTGATGTACAGAGTATGTTATAGTCGGGGCGACCGACTTTCTCACTTGTTTGAGGTATTATTTTGCTTCAAACATGTTTTATTTTGAAACTTCTATGATGCGCTTTTTTGCACTTATTTTGAGAGTAAATCGGGCTGTACTTAAGACCATAACAAATTAATAATATGACCAAAAGATTTAATAATAGTTCGAAATGTACTTAAAGTATCCCAAAACAGTCTTCAAAGAAGTATTTTGGGATTGAAAAAATCGTACTTGATATAAGGATTTTTTACCCTAAATCAAGTATTTTCGTACTACCGTACCATTGACACCGTTCGTACTTGATTCAAGTACAAAGTTCTTTGTTTTTTTTTTTCTGAGTGTAGACATAAATGTTAAAGCTAAAATTATGGAGTGCAAAAAAATTGTTGGACTACGCAGGACTTGAGAAGTTTTTGATGTGAAACATCTTTGATTTCGGAGGGGGAGATTTTGCTAAAAGTTGATTTCGTCACGTGACGCTGACGTTATTCATAATTTGTGTTATTGTTTTGTGGCAAACACACACACACACACACAAGCGAATGGGCAGAGGGGAGATGGGAAGAGGTAGGAAAGATGCTGAAGAGGGGCAACTGGGTGGGATCCGGGTAGGTTTAGGGAAAGATCAGGGCGGGTTCTGGGAAAAATCTAGGTGGGTTCTGGGTTGGATTTGGATGGGATCTAAGTGGGAACTAGGTGGCATCTGTATTGGATCTCGGTGGGATCTGGGTAGGATCTGGGTGGGTCATGGGAAAGATCTCGAATGAGTGTCCTTGCTAATTATATACCATTGAGAGAGCTTGAGATTAAAAAAAAAAACTCTTAAACTAAGCTGGGAAAGATCTAGGTGTGTGTTAACGACAAAAAACAAAAAAATTAACCTAAACCTTATAAAAACATTTAAAAAAAAAAAAAAAAAAAAAAATAACTAATATAATATATTAAAAAAAAAAATAAAAATACTAAGAATTTTTTACCGGAACCTTAAAACTTATATAAAAATTAAAACCTTATAAAACATTTTTTAAAAAAAACTTAAAAAAATTAAAAATAAAAAAAAAAAAAAATTAAACCACTAATTAATAAACTAATATTATAAAAATTCAATAAAAAACCCGTATAATAAAAAATAAATTTATTAATACCGTAATTTGGAGAAGGTATGCGGAAAATGGGTAGAAAATACCGATGGTCCACTGACAGTTTGAGCTTTTCGGGAATTTTAAACTCGGCTTATTGCTTAGTTTGGCTATTAGTCAATTTGCTCCTGCGCCAGTGCCAGCTCCAGTGCTGTTGATGATGCCGGGCGGCTAATGCGATGCGGGTGAAATGATTTCGCATAAACATCACGTCGGGCACGTATTACGTTTGTCCGTTACAGTTCGAGTTGGCAGCAGTTCCTCTTTTTATTGTTTGGCTGGCAAATACGAGTGTGTCCGCCCGACACGTCTGACAGTTTTACTACGATGGCAAACAATGCTAATAATCATCATAATGCCTCGGAAGTGTTGCAAATATTTGCCAAAGCCCATAAACATAAATCAGGCGGGGGTGACGTCGGTGCTTAAAAACATGAAGCCATAACATGACATTAAATCTACATCCTACACATCGGGACACGCTTCTAGCTGGGGGCCTATGTACAATTTGCAATCAGGCAAAACTAATTTGCCCAATAAGCCACAGGCCAAATGGCAGGACTGCAAGGATAATGACACAAAATCAACTTGCCAAGGCAGACATTTCAATGCCAGAGACACACACACAAGAGTTTTTGTCAATGAGAGAGTCGAATTGATTTCCATCAATTCATATTCAGATGTGCACACGAGGCCCGAGCTGGCCCTTAAGCATGTCCCTGGCAGTAACAACCATGCAACTGATGTGGATACCACCAGACCCTCTCTTCGTTGTCATTCATTAAAATCGAAGGCAAGTGCCCTTTGTCTCCCTCTGCAGCTAATCTGCATTGTCTTATGGGCAACATTTTAGATCCGGCGCCGCCAACCGCAAATGTAACTTTCTTAGAGATGGAAGCCTGAAAATGTCACCTCTAGAACTCATCCTTAGCTGAGGGCCAAGGGGGAGAATATTGATAATATTCTTATCCCTATATCTAAAGGCTTTTGCGGAATTTTCACTTTTATTGTTTAAGCTTTCAGCACAGATTGTGCGCGTATTATTGAAATCCCCTTTGTATGCCTCAGGGAGGCCGCACACACACACACACACACCCACTTCACTCTAGTCCTCTTCCGGCTAAGGCGAAGCCATTATCCAGCACCTACACCTACTCCCTCACTTGATTTGTGCAAAACAAAAGCCTTGTTGCGAATGGCAAAGTTATTTGAAAGCATTGATTACATATTGATAGCAATGGCAAACAGCTGAAAGAAGTCCTGCCTGGCATCGAGTCAAGAAAACCGCACAACCGCGAGCCCACAACCCACATCTGATTCGGTTCCGTCTCTGTTTCCCTATGACAATTGATATTTCCGCCAAGCTTCAGTTGGTTTGGGGCTGCTTGCTGGGCAAGTGTTTTTGGCGATAAGGAAATGTTTATGACATTGGCCGTTTCCATTTCAATGGCATTATACTAGAAGATTCATGACAATTTTTAAAGTTTCATGCAATTAGACGAATCAGGAGAACTTAAGGGGAGTGCCACAACTTTAAACGATAGTTTTATATTAAAACAAGTAAGAGCGTTGCAGTCGTTGCAGTAAGAGCCCGAGTTGAAAATGCCCTGTGCAGTTAAGAAACACATACAAGCGATTTGTAAACCAAGCTTATAGTAAGATTGCTTTTGCAAGCGTTGTCGTGTGTCAGCCTACGACATTTACAAAACACTTGCTATGGTAAGCGATTTGCGCATGTCGTTTCGGCGACCGAGACATTTCGTGCTCACTCTCTTTCGCTCTGTTGGCAAAACTTCTGTTCTTTTAGTGCTAGGCAGCTGCAGCTGGCAAGGTAGGTCAAAAAAAGTTAACCTTGAGCAAAGGAAAACAAAATTGTGTATCTCATTCTTGGTGTCTCGGCGAACAAGTGAAAATATTTCTCTTAAAAAAAAAGTAGGTGTGGGTTTCAATTTATTTAATGTCAGCAGCAAATTTTTTATTGCGGGGGTGCCACAGAAACCTCTTCCAACCAAATTCCAACCGAATTCCAATTCTTAGGTGCCACAAAAAGTTCTTTTTGTTTTGAAATCCTCTACAAGACAGCTAGCGGATTATTAAGGGATGGAAACTAACACCTCATGTTTGGTACCAACAAATTTTTAAATTTTGCATTATATTGGTGGAGAATGCGACTTAAAATTGAATTTTTTGGCGAGAGATTCAGACCTGTTTTTAGAGATGGAACATCAATTGGAACAACTGGTGCTCCAACTAGATTTTCTAATTAGAAAGTGAAATCTCTACAAGTTCTGTGGCACCAACGAATTTTTCGAGAGATTTACAAACCAACCGTCTGCAAAATCTCTAGAGATTTCTGTGGCACCCCGTATATACGATTGTGAACATCAAGTTTGAGGAAATTTACTGCGAAGAAGACACGCATTCGAGCCTTCACTGTCGCCACTGCCATTCATCGTAAGTAACAATGCTTTTTTGCAGTTTAAAGTCCATTATTTACATTTTTATTTAAATTCAATTGCAGAAACTTTCACTTGCGAAAATGGAGGTAAGGAAAAGAACTTTGTGTTTCCCTTAAAATCATGAGAAACGCTAATTAAATAATAACAATTGTGAAAGCACACACATGTGTAAAAAACGCCAGGCACGGCGTCGTTGCTGAAACTAAACAGAAATAGTTTCATTTATAGCAACAAAAACCCCGGTTTGACTGCTACTCTGTACTCAAACTATTGGTTACTGTGTTAGAAGCGGGGAGGAAATCTCTCTCACTAACATTAGCAAAGCCCAGATTGGGGAACACACACAGTCACAAAGGTACTGGCAGCCAGCACTGTTCTTATGTGTGCCGGATTTTGCTGTCAAGCCGTTTAGGAATTCTCAAACGATTATGGCAGCTCCGGCATGGAGTAAGAGTCGTTGGGGCCAGTACATTAGGCGAAAGGCACTGATGATTTGGTAAAAGGAACCAATGAAACAGCTGTATGTCTACCTAGCCTCCTTTGTGTTGTGTTGTGTTATGTGCAAACAGAACGAGACCTAGAGCCAGCGTACTATTGATGGTTTGATAAACAAAAGATATTTATTTTTTATTTCATATATAACATAAGAACCTCTGAAAACTTATTCATAAATTTAAATTTATGGAACGAAAGCAATGTTTACTTTTTTAATTCATCATCTTTCAAACTAGAGCATTCGAACTACAAAGCATAAAAAAGTATTCAAATCTTCGATATTTAAAAACTTCTGATTTTACTAATTATCGTTAGACAAAGATTTTAGGAAGACGCGTTGAGTTATGTGCTCATCGGTCATTCGGCTTCTGGTGTCAGAAACCACACTTTTTAAAGCCGATTACGTCTTCAGAGAACGAGTTATTAGATGCATTAAATGATGATTCCTAAAAGAAATATGTATATTCAATTATTTAGTTTCCACATTTACCTTTGAAGGCCCCCCATATTCTTTATCGCACCCACTACTCATGTCTGGTTTGGTGGAATTTTCGTCTAAAAAAATTCAAAGATTTTAAATAAAATTAGAGATTTACATTAGAGCTTCCGGAGATTGAACAAGTTCGAGCCTGTTTAGGCCCTTTTTTATAGACTTACAAACATATGTACAGGGTTGCCCATATTCGACGGACCCATGTTTTTTTTTATTAAATCAAAGAAATAAATAAGAATTTGGCGGTTGGCAATCTTAATCATTTAATTTGTTCCAAGTAGATTTGTTTACATCAATTTTTGAATATGATATCTCTCAAAATAGGCCGCCTCTGGCGTTGATGGCGTATTGTGCCCTTTTTGCAGCATTTTCCATCGATTTCGCCAACATTTCGGCCGGAATAGCGGCTATTTCTTCACGAATGTTGTCCTTGAGCTCTTCTACGGTCCTTGGCTTGTTAACGTAAACCTTTGACTTCAAATATCCCCACAAGAAGAAGTCAGGCGGCGTCAAATCGGGCGAACGCGGTGGCCAGTCCAAATCACCACTTTTCGACTTCAAACGGCCCGGAAACAATTTCTTCAGAAAATCGATTGTTATGCGACTTGTGTGCGGTGGAGCGCCGTCTTGTTGAAACCAGAACTGCCTCATACGCTTTCGACGAATAATTGGCATCACAAAATTGGTCATCATGTCGCGATAACGCTCCTGGTTGATGGTAACAGCATGGCCATTTTCATTTTGGAAGAAAAACGGCCCAATGACCGTTTTCGCACTAACGCCGCACCAAACTGTGACTTTTTCGTCATGAAGAGGCACTTCTTGAATCTCTTCAGGATTTTCAGTGGCGTAAATACGGCAATTTTGCTTATTTACGGTCCCATTCAATGTGAAATGGGCTTAATTTTTAATTTTTTAAAAGCACGTTGAGTTTTCACAATTGACTTGTTCTGTTGAATGTAAATTTCAACTATTTCAGAGCGCTCGCGTGGCGTGTATTGTTCCATGGTAAAAATCTGCTTGGACTGACGCTTCAAACGCGGTATGTCATTAAGCGATCTGACATCTCTGTCAAAAGTTATGGCGTTGCCAGATGGGTCCGTCGAATATGGACAACCCTGTAGATGTATTGTCTCCACGAAGGCTCGAAGTCAGGTTGATAGAAAAAACGATTTATGTTTCTTTTTTCTCCGATATATTTCGGTTGCTCTTCGGCATCCGTCTTCAGGGCAAAACTACAAAAATTTATACACCAATATTAAACATTCAATCCTTTAACAAAATTCACAAAAAACAGTTTACGTACAATTTTTACACGTCTGCACCGTGTGACGTGGAGTCTTCAACTAATTGTCATTAAGTAAGTGTCTGTGTAAGTGCGCGCAGTTCTCAGTATCAGTTTTGAAATTGAGTCTCCTGTCAGTTGAAACGTTTGAGATATGTAACATTTCTAATGTGAAGCGTTTGTTGTAATGCAGCTCATGGTGGAATTATACCAGGTGGAGTCATTAAAGTAGCAAAGGGAATGTCAACGTGCTCTCACATTTTCCTATCAACTGGTACCTCTCTCGCATGGTGAATTCCTGACGACACTACCTTGTTAATTATACCATGATGCAGCTCTTGTTGTAGTATTGTCGCTGCCTCAAAATTTGGCGAGTGTGTTTGATGTCGTAGCTTGTAGTCAGATTTATGTTGGGCTATTCGGTTTTTTTACTTGGATTTTATCGTTCCTATGTAGACTTTGTTGCAAATATCGTCTTTAGATCCTTCGCATGTTATCTTGTAGATGACATTCTTGACATCCTAAATCCTTTCATCGTGTTTGAAGGTTTATGCGCAATTTGTATGTTTTGTTTGTCGTAGCAGTTTGATCGTGCGAATCGTTCTGATAGTTTAGGTACGTATGTGAGTGATCGGTATTTCTTGGGTTCCTGCATTCTTCTATTATTTGCGTTTTTGTGTCTTTTCAACAATAAGTCACCACATAGGAAAATCATTATTTGACAAAATTACTTTTTTTATACCCTTGCAAAGGTAATCAAATTAAAAAAATATCGACCCTAAAACATATCTGACAGTGATGAGCTCGAGACGATTGAGCTTTGTCCGTCCGTCTGCTCGTCCGTCTGTCCGTCTGTTCGTCTACTTTAATTATACGACACCCCGAAAATTTTAGTTTCGACTCTCGTAGGAAAATGGAAAAGCTGAATTCAATGAAATCAAGTATGCAGAATGAAAGCTTAATGAATTCTGCTTAAAATCTGATATTCTTATCTCTGATTGCACCTCGCGTTTTCAAGTAGCGGTTAAAAAAGCAAAAAAGTTCAATTTTTGTCATGTCTGCAAGTGTATCAAAATTATACGACATATTTCAGATATTGCGACTAGAAAGAAAAATTTTGTTTCAATTAATTTTTTTTATATATCTGCTAACAATTTAATGAATTTGTAATAAAATGCCGCGTGGGCGTTTGTTACCCGACGAGGAAAAGGAAGAATAAGAGCCTACAACGATGTTGGCTTTAATACAAGCGAAATATCGCGGAAAATCGGTAGAACACGATGTGTTATCACCGAATTTTTGAACAATCTGGATGAATATGGTGTGAAGCATAGCTCTGGAAGAAAAGCCAAGTTGTCTGACTGCGAAAAACGTCGCATAATACTTAAAGCTTGCAATTCGTTTGCTCCGTGTTCCACACTTGCCGCATGTTGCAGTAAGCCTGTGTCACGGATGACTGTTTGGCGGACGCAGTAACCATCGGAGTGCATTGTCAGAGGAGTCTTAAAAAAGACTCCGTCCTTAAAGCCGCACCACAAAACAGCACGACTTCAATTTGTGAAAAAAACTTTGAGAGAAACTGGGCCTCGGCATGAAATTTTAACTTTATTTTGTTTATACAGCTTTGTTCAATATTTTTCATTTAGATAATTTTTTTTGATGACATAAAATATAATCCTGACGGCCCAGAAGGGTTTCGGCACTATTGGATAGATTTGCGAAAGGATCCACTTATGTTTTCCAAACGCAATTTCGGAGGCGGATCCGCAATGGTTTGGTGAGCCTTTCATGCGTCTGGAACGCTTGATCTGTGCTCCACAAGCTGCAGGATGAACAGTGGAGAATACGAAAAGTATTGGAGGATCGTCTTCTGCCATTTTTGGAAAAAAATATAGAAAGAGATCTTGTTTTTATGCAAGATAATGCATCTATTCACAAGAGCAGAGAGACCCAGCGCTGCATAAGTGATCACCATATAAATGTTTTGGATTGGCCAGCAATCTCCCCTGACCTAAACACAATTGAGAACATTGTGGGTATCTTAGCCAAGCGTGTTTAAGTCAATAACAACAAATTTGAGACTGTAGGAAGCCTCAAAAGCGTAATTTTGGTGAATGGTGCCTTTTAGACCAAAATTTACTTACAAATTTAGTGAATTCAATGCCTAAGAGACTTTTCGAGGTAGCAAAGGCTTAAGGTGGCTCTATTTATTATTAAATGTTGTTTATATGCCATTCTAAGAATAAAATATTAACCAAATCCAAAAATTTGACATATGTCGTATAATTTTGATACACTTGCAGACTTGACAAAATTTGAACTTTTTTGCTTTTTTAACCGCTACTTGAAAACGCGAGATGCAATCAGAGATAAGAAAATAAGGTTTTAAGCAGAATTCATTAAGCTTTCATTCTGCATACTTGATTTCATTGAATTCAGCTTTTCCATTTTCCTACGAGAGTCGAAACTAAAATTTTCGGGGTGTCGTATAATTATGGGCAGGAGTGTAAAATCTCATAAGTTTTAGATTTCATTACAGTCCAACACTAGAGGTTTTGTTAATTAAGACTGCCCTCAAAATAGTTAAAATAAGTATAAAGTGGTAATATCTTTATTGAGACAAATATGCTTTATTTAATATCATGTAAAGTTGGTGGTGGCCGGGATTCATATTAGACATTTCGTAACAAAGACAGGCCAAATATATATATTAAAAAATATATTCCAAAATCTTGAACATAGTATGAGTCCGTCTGTCCGTCCGTTAACGTTTTAAGTGGTTACTGGTATAGTTAATTATAAATACACAGAACATAAACAAACATTTTTTTTAGTTAATACATACCCCCTACACAAAAAATATGATATTTTTTCATATAAATTTTAAGCCGATATGATAAAATATCAAATTGATATTTTACAAATTTCAAATCGATATTTTTTACGTATCATATTAATATATTCAGTGTCATTCTGAAACTATTTAATATCAATTTACATGAATGATATTATTTTGGATCAGAAAGACATTATTTTCTTGTCAAAATGAAATGAAAATATTGATATTTTTGTAAAGTTCATTTCCAATCTGGTTAATATCGGCATGAATATGATCACTTTTTTCTCTGTGTAGCTATAAATAAACGCACTTTTCTCCATTTATTGTCACAAATGCCACTTTACCAATAATTTGGCAATGCATATAAAATGTGCGGGAAAGCTCAGTGTTGCACCTGCTGAAACATATGTTGTGTTTATCAGCTCACAGCTGATTAATTAGGGCATGTCAAACAAAATGGAAACTATCAATAGGCTCAGTGGAATATTAGTAATCGATAGAGACATCATTTTGGCCCCAATAAACAATTTTAAAATTTAATTAAATGGAGCTAGACCGACCATTTCGCCCACTGTGCGACATCTTGTTCGCTTAGAAAAGGCAGAGGCCGTTTATCCATTGTTTTAATGTTTTATTAATTTTAAGTCCTTTAATCGATTACTTTTGCACAATCTTAATGTTCAACATTAAATTAATTAAGGGCCGATCACTCACATCTGACAACGACAAAATGCGCATGCGCTGTCTCTCTCTCTGAGAGAGCGCGTCCAACGTTTTTCTCTCAAAGTTTTGCGTTCCCACGTGAGAACGAATTTAGCTCGATTCCAAGAGCGAAATTCTGTGAAATAATATCTTGAATAAATTTTATTGATGTAAAACATCTTTAAATACGGACCAAAAATGGATTTCAGCGTCACATGACGCTGCGCTGACGTAATGCTTATTTTGTGTTGTTGTTTTAGCGGATTGTCCCTTGTGGAGAGGGGTGAAAGAGGATGGAAAGTAGTGAAAAGCGAATGGAAAAGAGGGGGAAAGTGGTGGGAAGTAGTAAGAAAGTAAATGGAACGTGGGCGGAAAGTGGGGGTGACTTAACAGTGACTTGACAGTGGCTAGACCGTGACTGAAGAGTGACTTGACAGTGACTAAATAGTGACTTGAAAGTGACTAAACAATGTCTTGACAGTGACTTAAAAGTGAATTGAATGTGACTAAATAGTGTCTTGACATCGACTTGCCAGTAACTTAACAGTGACTTGGCAATGACTTGAAAGTGACTAAATAGTGACTTAACAGTGACTAAACGGTGACTAAGCAGTGACTAAACAGTGACTAAACACAATTTCAGAAAAGAAGGAATAACACATCAGCCAGTGATCTTGTTATTGGAATTTCTACTCACTGTTTTCTTATTTTGAAAGATTGTCATTGCTGATTTATATACCATTGAGAGAGCTTGTACATTTCTAATGAAGCCCTTAAATTTAGCATCTGGTTTCGTTCGTACTCAAATTACTCTGTCCGTTCGTCTGTCCGTCTGACAGACAGACATATATTTGGCTCATACTCTAATGCGAGACGAAGGAACAAAGCAGATGTAAATGCTCGATGTATTTTTTGGCGTTGTCGGTCAATTGTTCTGCGTGTGTTAACATCTGTTCGCGCGCTTGTCTTTGCTGCAATTGTCGCAGTTGCGACATACTGACACGCGTTATTTCATTTTATTGTTGATCTGTTCTGGCTAGGCTAACATTTTGCATGCATGTTAGTTTCGTTTAAAAAACAATTTTCTGACCTTCTTCGGACGTAGAGCCAGCTAAACTGACTAATTAAATATTAGAAACGTCGCCAGATAAATTACGAGACAATATTTTGTGATAAAACTTTGACAAAAACCCGTCATGGCCGCTCTTCAATTATAATTCAATTCAAATTGTCTTTTTCTTTCACATGTCATGCTCGGTCTCTCTCGTGCTCTTAGTCCACAATATTGCCTACCCCATACTAACTTTTCTTTGTCGTTTTCACCCAATTCGCGATCAAATTTTCCAAATTTTCTTTCTTAGTGCGTTCCTACATAACTAGGATAAGCAGTGGGTTGATAATATGTACAGATTTATAATATTTTTGGCCGTACTACACGTGCTAAGTATGAATATTAATGAGAAATTACAAAATTTGGCGAGAATTGCCATTAAATTTCGTTTAGTTTTAAAACTAATTTAATTATTTGCATAATGTGTTTATTAAAGTTATCGTTGCCATCGACCAATTGCAACTCCGATCGTTTGGATGGGTTGGCTTGTGGCAGAGGTCGGGCAATTTAATGCGCAATGGTCACGGATATCCGTTTAATGGCCATGAATACATAAATAATAAAAATGTGTATTTGTTTATGGCACGCCAACACACCGAGTCACAGAGACAGCTTACATGGCCCCAACGCGAATTTATTTACCTTTGCGCATAAAATATATAGTTTTTTTTTGAATTGAACTTAAATGCAATTTAAACAATGCACAACAATATTTATAATAGGTATAATAAAATGCTTTAAATGTATAAATATAAATATATTGACTATCTGGACAGAGATTGGCTTTTGTGCACGTGCGTGTGTGGATGGGAAGGGACTTCCGTTTTCCTGCGGCTTGTTAAAAATTATTTAATTTTATTGTATTCCAATTGTTTGCTGCGGCCAAAAAGGAAACAATAATAAGAATGCACAATAATAATCACCATTATCCGCCCCTAAATCGAGGCAGGACTCTGGGTGCTGGGGCAAATTAAAAATGCCGGGGGCATGCAAATGTGTATGGTCATGTCCCTGTCCATGTCATAGAGTTACACAAAGTGCTTAATCAAGCTTAAAAGAAAAGGACTTGAAAAGGACACACACACACAAGCAACTAGACATCCAATCCCGTGCACCCACATACACACATGGCCCACTCATTGAGTGTGCAAAGTGAAGTGGAGTGGTTTAAAATTAAAAAGGACACTTAATCCTGTCAATGTCTTGCGCGCCGGCGTCCTCGTAAGTGAAATTCCCTAGCGAGCGAATGAGCTTTGGGATTAGCAGTATGAGGGTGAGAGGGAATGTGTGTGGGTGTGTGTGTGTGTGGGTTTGCCAATTGAAGCTCACAAGAAGTGCAATTATGTGCAGAAAATGCAAAATGAAGCAAGAAAGTGGAGCAATTGAAAGCGACAGATGCAGAATGGAGATGGTAATGCACATTTGCTGATTGCGCCAGCCTGGACAAAAACAATTTAACCCACATTTCCATGACATGACAATGATAATGAGAAATTTTCAAGCGTTATGATGTGCAAATACGACATATACTGGCGAATTGCGGTACGGTTGGAATGGAATTTTTGACCATTTTGAACTCAAGACTTCGAGAACTTTTACTTTGATCTTTAGTGTACTAAAGGGTACTTTATAACTTCAGGTGTCATTTTTTACACAAAATCTATAATAGGCTATTTCCACTGAGCAACATCTAACATCTTGGAGCAAAATGTTTCTATTATGGTATCTTCAGATTGCCTGGGACTTTCGCGGTTTAATGGTAAAAAAAAATTAAAGTTGAGTTTTTTTGATTAAGTAACATATTTGGCTTTGCCTCAACTGTCAAACAATTAATTCTTAGTAAACCCCAAATCGCGGCACATCGACGAAAAATGAATTGTCGCAACTTTGAAAACACTTCAAACAAATTGTTCTCTTTAAAGGATGAGAAGGTTTTCCAATTTGTCCAAAATCTTGGCTGCATTTTGTGGTCAAAAGCCTGTGCAAAGTGCGAGGGAGTCTGCATGTTAGAGAATGACTATTTTCTATGCCGGATAACGATGGCAGTGCAGAAAGGCCACCAGAAAATGCCAACAATCAAGTGCGAGTACGTGGAAAGAGTTCGAAAAAACACATTCTTTGCAATATGCGCTCAGTATTTCGGAAATATCAAAGTTTGCAGTCTGGGATACTGTGAGAGTCAGTATATTGTACAAAAGAATCCAACAACTATTTCTGAAAAGATATTTAGACATAACCTATTAATAACAACAAAATTAATACTAGAATTTGCCAATGTAAGTCAGTATTATCTTAAAGCGTTTTTATACCCTTGGAGAGGATATATTAAAATTTTCCGAATGTTTGTAACGCATGGAACGAAGCATCTCCGACCACATAAAGTATATATATTCTTGATCAGCGTGACAAGGTGAGTTGATATAGCCATGTCCGTCTGCCCGTCCGTCTGTTTCTATGCTATCTCCTCCGTCAGTTTTAAAGCTATCAAAATCCAAACTTGCACGAAGTCTTTTGGTACAATACGCTACCATTTGTCGGAACTGGCCTGATCGGATGACTATAGCATATAGCTGCCATAGAACGATCGGTTGAAAAAAGTAGCTCAGTGAGAAAAAAATTTTGTTTTCAATGCAAACGTGTCCAGTCTCAATTATAAGTTCTTTATGCTTTCACATAATTTTCAGCAAGTTTTATGAAAATCGGGCAACTATATAGTATAGCTGCCATAACAAAAAAGATAGGACTGCGAAAATAAGCTTTAGTATAAAAACTTTTTTGTTTTCATGCTATCGCTCCCAAAATCGTTACAGATTAATATGATATGCTAACACACACTTCTTTGTCAAGTCTGATCCACATCGGATGACTATGCAGCATATAGCTGCCATAGAACATCGATCGGTCGAAAAATAGTTTAAGTGAGAAAAATTTTTTGCGGGCGGGGGGGCGTCTGTAATACGTTCCAGGTATAAAATGCTATCTGTCTCAACCATAGCAGTTAAATAATGATTACTAATCGTAATCCTTACATATTTGATTATTTTTTTTTAAGGCAATATAATGATAACATTACGATTATTTTTTAGTTTTACTCGATTACTAATTGATTATTTGCAGAAATAATCAAAAACGAGAAAGCCAAGCTAACTTCGTCTTTGGTTTAACTTTTATATCTGCAAATGTTTTAATACATCAGAGTTTAGAACGCCAGCATTAAAACAAACTATTTTATACACTTGACAAGGCATTATATTTTTGCTTGGAGGTTTTTAACGCATAGGGAATCATCTCCGACCACATAAAGTATATATTTCTGATAGCATGACGAGCTGAGTCGATTAAGCTTTGTCCGTCCGTCTGTCCGTCGTCCGTCTGTTAAGTCCGTCTGTCTTTTTTTTCACGCGAACTAGTCCCTCAGTTTTGATGTTATCGCGCTGAAACTTTGCACAGAGTCTTCTTTTTTTCTGCACGCTGCTAATATGTCGGAAACGACCGGATCGGAACTTACTACTTGCAGGTGCAACATACAAATGTTCGTTCGGAAAATGGGTTTAGTGAGAAAAACTGTTTTGTTCTCAATATTACTGCTCTCAAACACGGTCATGGGTAATATGTAATGTTTTTAAGCTGATACTGGTACACGAAGTTTGGTCTTTGCCTTTCTCGTTCTAAATAAAACCCACTTCTTTCGACCGATAGTTCCTTTGACAGCTATAGAATATAGTCATCCGATTTTGACCAAAACTTCCAAATCTTTGTAAAAGCGCATAATATTAATAATTGCTGGAGTGAGACACGTTAACATTAAAAACAAAAAAGTTTTTCTCACAAAGACCCACTTTTTGACCGATTGTTCCTATGGCAGCTATAAGATATAGTCATCCGATTTTGACATTAACTTCCAAATCTATGTGAAAGCGTATAATATTAATAGCCGCTGAAGTGAGACACTTAACATTAAAAACAAAAAAAATTTTTCTCATTAAACCCACTTTTTGACCGATAGTTCCTATGGCAGCTGATAAGATATAACTTAAAACAAAAAGTTTTTCTTAAAAGACCCATGCCGATAGTCCAGGCAGCTCTAAGATATAGTCATCCGCATCCGGTCGTTAGACAAAGAAGACTGACTGTGCAAAGTTTCAGCTTGATAGCTTTAAAACTGAGAGACTAGTTTGCGCAGAAACAGACAGACGGACAGACAGACGACGGATAGTCGGATCGTCAAAGCTCAATCGACTCCGCTCGTCACCCTGATCACAATATATATTTAGTTTATGTGGTCGAAAATGAATATTTTATGCGTTGCAAACTTCAATGAAAAAAATTATAATATCTTGCAAGGGTATAATAACCGGGATTATTTAGATTACCAAAATAATTAAAATAATCAAAAGTAAACTGACGCTACTTTTACAAGATAATTTTTGAATATTTTTTGATTATTTAACAAAAAAAAGGCATAGCCAGATTTGTGGCCCTCAATGATTTCATATAGCACTTTTACTTGCCCACTAAAACTTGTCGGTAATGGCGTAGAGGTTAAGGCCCATGACTGAAAGGATGTGAGTCCAAGGTTCAAGTCCCAGTTTGGGACATGTATTTATACCCGTTACTCGTAGAGTAACAGACCGTTGCAGTCGAGTTTCCGACTGCAAAATACCCTGTACAATTGACAAACACACACACACACACACACACACATACACAAACCCAGCAAACCTTTTTTATCGCAGAAGATAAGAATGCGATTCTTCCAGTAGGTGTCGCTTCACTTGGCGATATCGCATATTTATCGCATCATCTCACTTCGGGAAGAAATGTGTCACTCTGCGACACTTCTTGAAGGAGAGAAAGCGTTTCTTCTGGAGATATGAAAAAGTCTCTTCTCAGGGATATGAAACCATGAAAAAATATCGGTGCGCGCTGCTACTCAACTTGCTGGTTGTTTCTGCCTGTTCTGATAAACAACGAAGTAAAAACAAACTTATACTTCTTAATTACATGAAAAACTTTACTTACTCTGAGGCGATTCGAACTTCGTTTCCTTGGACTGAAATCACTATGGACTGATGTTTTAGACGACTGCGCCACGCTGTGCGTCTAAGACGAGGCAACTAAAGGGTTACTTGGGCAAATTAGAGGCTGTCATTTGTATTGAATCTATTTGAAAGAATTCACCCCTTAAATGCATGCTTGTAATTTCAAGTTCTTATTTATCACTCTGTCCATATATAGGGCAATAGAAATTGATGCCACATATCGCCAATTTATCCTCTATATTAAAATGCGACACCTTAAGGGTTTTGTTTTTGTAAATCGCCAACCATTTTTATCAGACCTCATCTCAAACTATCGCCAAACCTTACCTTTTGGACGAGGAGATAAGGAACCCGACAAGATGTTTGCAGGGGAACGCGCAAATAAACACGCGCACGCACACACGCCCGCGCTAGCAGCAAACAGTGCGCAATAAGCACAGCGTGGGGGAGGGGGATGTAAAATTTGTTTCAGAATAACTTCTTTGGTTTTCGCTTTGATTTCAACATGCGTTTCAGAATAGATAGATATACGGTCAAAGATCAAATATGCTAAGCCACTATGTTGTAACTTTAAAATTGTAGCCTGACAGTTTTTTGCGGTTTAGGGGAGGGGGGAAATTTTGCAATCTGGAAACAAACTGATCAGGGTACGGTATACACCTATGTTCATGCAAAAATTCTTGGGTGTCTCATCTCTTATAGCTCCTGGAGATCGACGCGTTCATACAGACAGACCCCTCATCGGCTCTAACCGACTTCGATATACCCGTTACTCATGAAAAAACATGTTTAACAGCGTTGCCGCGTTGCTTTGTGTGACCATCCAAAAAGTATGCAACATTTTTTTAGGGTGGTAGCGGGGAGGGCTTGGTTCACTTTTTTTGCTTATAACTTGAGAACCGTTTATCCGATCTTTATCATTTCTTTGGCAAATCGATTCATTTTGCTAATTACTAACTATCTCTAGAAGGTACGAATCGTCTATCTTTAAAACTGTAGGAGATATACCTTTTTTCCAAATTGCGGGGGCGGGAGGGGGCGTGGCCCAAATTTGAAACAAACTTGATCTGCGTGCAGATAAAAGAAGCATTTGTCCCATACATGTCAAACCTCTATCTCTTACCATCTCTGAGATCTAGGTGTTCATACAGACGGAGGACGGACGGACGGACGGACGGACGGACGGACAGCGGAAAACAAGGCTAAATCGACTCGGCTGTTGATGCTGATCAAGAATATATACTTTATATGGTCGGAAATGATTCCTTCTGCCTGTTACATACATTTGCACGACTTTAGTATACCCTTTTTACTCTACGAGTAACGGGTATAAAAAGGGAGAAAGTCGGTCAAGCCCGACTATAACATACTCTGTACCTCTCTTACTCTCACTCTCTCTCTCTCTCTAAGATTGTGCGGCTTTGGTTGTGAAAGGGTGGGTGGGGGGTGGGGGGGGGGGGGGGAGTGATTCACTTATTTGCTCATAACTCGAAAACTGCTCATCCGATCTTTATCATTTCTTCGGCAAATCGATACATTTTGCTAATGACTAACTAACTCTAGAAGGTACAAATCATCTATCTACAAAACTGTGGGAGATATGACAAAATTGCGGGCACGGAAGGGGGCGTGGCGAAAATTGAAAATAAACTTGATCTGCCTGCAAGTAGAAGAAGCATTTGTCCCATACATGTCAAACCTCTATCTCTTACCATCTCTGAGATCTGTTTGTTCATACGGACGGACTGACGGACGGACAGACGGACATGGCTATATCGACTCGGCTGTTGATGCTATTTTTTAAAAACAAGAGCTGATGGAGAAAAAGCGCAACCTGTCTTGGAATCAGTGCACAAAACTGGATCAGAATTTAATACAAGCAAGGCTGGACCTTACAAAAATGGTAATTTTGCTGAATATCTAAAGGGTGTCACATAAAACTTAGAAAAATGCATGAAATCTTTATTTAAATCGATAGTGCGGTCCATATAATTTTATGTTTGAAGATTATTTCATGCAAATGTTGACTGTGACTGCGCCTCAAATGGTCCATCCGCTTAGTCCAATTTGGGCATACTCTTTCCAACATTTCGGCCGGCATCTCACGAATAAATGCTTCAGTGTTGTCTTCCAATGCGTCAATTGAAGCGGGCTTGTCTGTATAGACATAAGTCTAAAGGCGTTAAATCGCACGATCTATGCGGCCAATTGACCGGTCCCGAACGTCAAATAAAATGTTCACCGAACTCGCCTCTCAATAAGTCCATTGTTGCGCGTGCTGTGTGGCATGTGGCACCGTATTGTTGAAACCACATCTTTGAAGAAGTAAAAAGTCCAATGATGCCACCAGCCCATAAACCGCTTCAAACTGTGACTTTTTCTGGATGCATTGGTAGCTCTTCCAATGCTTCTGGCTGATATTCACTCCAAAATCGACAATTCTGCTTATTTACGTACCCATGACCCAAAATTTTTTGGTAAAAAAGTGGATCTTCGGCCAACTTTCCAAGAGCCCATTTAGCAAAAATTCTACGTTGCGGTTGGTCGTTCGGCGTCAATTGTGGCACCAGCTGTATTTTGAAAGGCTTTACACCTAAATACTTTCGCAAAATTTTCCACGTTGTTGAGTAACAGAGGCCCAATTGCTGCGAACGGCGACGAATCGATAATTGATAGTCATCACTAACACTGGCCGATACAGCTGCGATATTTTGTTCAGTTCGCACTCTACGTAAGCGTGTTGGTGGTTTTATGTCCAACAATGTAAATTTGGTGCGAAATTTAGTCACAATAGGCCGAATGGCCGCTTCAGTGGGTCGATTAAACTGACCATAAGGAAGCGTTTTCTTAACAGAGCACGCATTTTGATAATAAAATTCAATGATTTGCAAGCGTTGTTCGTTTGTAGGACGATTCATGGTTAAATTATAGACCAAACTGAAGATGTTTGACAGTGAAACAAAACACGAAACGTGCGTGAGCTGTTTAAACCATTGTTACCAAAAAGATAATAGCTAAAAAATCACCTTTTATAAAAGTCTTCATCTTTTGAAAGCACCGTAAATTAAGTTATGTTTAGTACAATAAAATGTATATTCATGGTGGTTAACACTTAGAAAAAATGATAAATATAACTTGGCCACAATTACTTAGTATTATAAAATAATTTACAAAGGTATTGAATGATGATTTTTATAGATACAGTAAAATGCTATTCAGCCTACTAAACTACCATTCTAGAGTAGCTGCTCATAATACGTGAAAGCTTGAGAAAGTACCAGCGCCCAGCTTATCCGGCATCTCAACCATTTAATTAATGAGCTTACTCCTCATAATTAAGTCCATTAAGTCCAATTCAATATTAGTAGCCTCGCGACTCTGACTTGAAATGGATGGGAGAAGTCTGTTGGCCGCAGCTCGGCCTTATTTGCAAGTCTTTTCGCTGCTGACTTTGATGCCGCCACCTGGAAGCCATGCTTGGCCTCCATTGCACTTGTTAGTCTTTGCCTGTTATGCTCTGGGCACCATGCTAGTGGGCATCTATGTCAGCTGTGTGAACATTGTGGCTATGAATGTGGAAATTGACTTCTACAAAGTGGAGGACTTTACCAGAACAATGGGTCAAGTGCAAATTATACTCCTTTCGCTCTCACTCATAGCCAATCATTTGAACATGGCTTTTAATTATCGTCGTCTGGGTCGGATCTATGTAGACATAACTGAGCTGGAAGTGGACATAGAGACAGCCTCTCAATGTTTTGGCGGACCAAAACAGCAGCAGCTCAGTTTGCGTGTACGCATGTTCCTCAGCTGTGGATTGTGGCTCATCTTAGTGGTTATCGCTATACCACAGATCGCTATGCGCGCCCTACCGGTCACTTTGAACTGGCCCGCCAAGATGATGACGGGGCTGGTCATGGTAGCTCTGCAGCTGCAATGTGTGCAATATGGCGTTTTTGTGGTGTTGATAGAGGAGCTGCTCCTGAGCCTGAAACATACTTTGAAACAGCTAAATAAAGAAATGGCTAACTGCCAAAAGCGTGGGGATCTGCTGAAGGCCCTGTGCGTGGCTTTGCGGCAAAACCAAGAGCTTCTGTCTCGCATTTGGCGTTTGGTGGGCGATCTGGAGAAATATTTTCTGCTTCCCCTGTTGGGTCTTTTTCTGTACAATGGCTTGAAAACACTTTATGCAATCAACTGGGCGTACATACAAGCTCTGAATCCCCAAGATTGTTGCCGTTACTGTAAGTGACTGAGGGATCAATATGAATAAATCTAACTCGAATCTATACAGGGCGTGTGGTCCTAGTGTTGGTCTTACTGCTGAATCTTCTAGTGCCCTGCTGGCTAAGTCAGCGCTGCATTGACACGGTAAGTGTTGACAATTGTTGTTGAATGTATATAACCTTGTCAATTGCAGTACAACAGCTTCACTCGAGTCATACACAGCGTACGATGTGACCCCACCACACCCAATTTTCACCTGCTGAGCATGGGTCTGCGTGAATACGCCCTGCAGCTGCAACATTTGAGGCTGCACTTCACCTGTGGCGGCTTTTTCGATGTTAATATGAAATATTTTGGAGGCGTTAGTTAAAAGTCGATTGATTTTCGTATTTTTCTATAGTGATTTCGTCGTTTTCAGATGGTGCTCACCATAGTCGGCTATACGATTATACTCATACAGTTCAAACTGCAAGCCATTGTGGAGGCGAAACGGGAAACTTTTAAACCTAACGGCACAAGCTTTTGAAAAGCTTTAACTTTAACTTAACAGAGCCAAAAGCTTTGAAAATGTAAAGCAACATTTAAAGTAAAGTAAACACCTGAATTAAGTACAAACTGTGATAATAGTACGGTAAGTACGAAAATACTTGATTCAAGTACCAAGAAAAAAAGTCTTATTTTAAGTATGTAGTTTGTAATACCGAAATACTTGTTTGAAGCGAGCGAACGAGAAAGAGTGAGTGCAGCTAACCAAAATCTTTACCCTCCTCATCTTTCCTTATACATATGTGATACTAGCAATAACCCGTCGCGCTTCGCTGCGCCTTCAACAGTATAGAACCAATGCACACCTACTTCCCATCCACATCCCACCCACTCTCCACCCAATTCCCACCAACTTTCCACCCACTTGTCACCCACATACCACCCACTTTCCACCTACATTCCATCTACATCCCCCCACCCACATCCCTCCCAATTGCCACCCACATACCACCCACTTCCCGCCCACATCCCGCCCATATGCCGCCCACATCGCACCCACATCCCACCAAAACACACTTACCACCCATATCCCACCCAACACACAATCACATCCCACCCACTTCCAAAACTATTAACCACCCACATCCCATCCACTTCCCAGTGGGCATCCCGGTGGTATTTCCAACATCGGAAAATGAAAACACAAATGCATTTTGACCTTACAAACCGAGTTTTAAGTCAATCGGGTAAAAAATAGTTTTTTTGCATGCAGAATTTTCCGGCCATTTTCCTCGTGGGAGGATTTTCCAAAATCGGGAAAACACGTGTCGAATTATTTCGCGTACTATGCTTACAAACCAAGTTTCAAGTCAATCGGATGAAAAATAACATTTTTCCCATACAAACTTTTCCGGCGCTTTTCCGACTTTTCCGGGTGGAATTTTCCAAAACCCCGTCTTAGTACGCACTATTACCACTAACAGAAACTCCTGTCCAAATTTCAGCTTTCTATCTCTTACCGTTTAGGTTGTGCGATGATTGCCAATCAGTCAGTCAGTGAATCAATCAGGACCCTCTATTTTATATTTATAGAGATTACATTGCACATTGGGCGGAATTTGTCTTTTTTTGGCATAAACTCCAAAAATAAAGATAGAAAGTTGAAACTTCAAATATTTGCTGTTCATATTAGAAGTTAATTTCGAATTAATTGTTTTTCCGGTGTGACCACGCCACCCCCGCCACCTACACACATCCGCTCCGTCAGTTCAAAAGCTATGTCTACTTAACTTTGCACGAAGCTATTAGATACATTTACGCTCTACATTTGTTAGCACCGGCCGGATCGGAAGACTATAGCATATAGCCGCCATAGGAACGATCGGCCGAAAAACTCGTTTTAGTGAGAAAAACTTTTTGTTTTCGATACTAACTTCACAAAACTCGTATATACTCGTTTTCCATGCTTTTTCATAATTCTAGCAAGTTTAACGAAAATCGGATTACTATATAGAAAAACTGCCATTGAAAAGATAGGTCTATGAAATATGCTCACTAAGAACAACTTGTTTGTTGTCAATGATATCGCTCCAAAACTCAAAATTTTCAAATATAAAATGTTTCCACATAATTCTGCTTAGTTTGGTCCAAATCGATTGACAATAGCAAATAGCTGCCATTGGAATAATCGGACGAATGAGTGAAATTTAGGAATGCAAATTATTGAAAAATCTTCAATTACATAATTATTACAAGCTACAACGGTATATGAACTTGAGTTGAGCCGAAGATAACTTTCCTCTATTTTTTGATGTCATTCAGCTTTCAAGAAAAGAATTTCGGTTCATTTGATCGCACACTCAGTCAACCAAACTTATAGCAAACCGCTTTGACCAAAATTTACCTCGTCTACATATATTCAAATATTTATTAGTTGCGCAAATATGCTAGTTGTTAACTCATTTAAATATATACACAATAACACAGACTTCCACATTAGCACTTTCGGCAATACGGCGTAATCTTGCTAGTTCTGCTCCACGAAACACAAGAATTGAGAATATGTTATCCTTAAAATATGTTTCAACATTTACATTAAATACAGCACGAAACAAAAGCATATATTTTGTAAGCACAGTACACTAAATAATACATACCTTTATGAGTATTTCGCCTATTTTTAACCGCCATAATATACAATCCTATTAGAATGGTTGATAATCAAACATTCACAAAATTTCAAGCACAAACAAGGCACAAATAGCTTAGCACAAACTGGTCACTTTAACGGGCTGTCAAATACCAGTGATGAGCAAAAAAAAAAAATTTCTTAATATTTTTATTTAGGGTAGACATTTATTTAACGGAAATATTAATATGTGTGTGCTTTAACGACCTTTATGATAATCAAACCATCAATAGTACGCTGGCTCTAGGTCTCGTTATGTTTGCACATAACTTCAAAAAGCAGGAACACAACACAACACAAAGGAGGCTAGGTGGTCATTCAGCTGTTTCACTGGTACCTCTACCAGATCATCAGTGACGTTCGCCTAATGTACTGGCCCCAACGACTTTTATTATGAAAATAATAAAAAAAAATTATGGACTTTATGCCAAAAAAATGGTAATTCCGCCCAATGTGCACTGGATGCTGGCTATTTCAGCCGATCCAAAAATGTACGACTTCGGCTCAAATTTGGTATCAGCTATTTCTGATTTTTTCTGTAACCACAAATGTGTGGCAATATTAGCGCAATTATTACAATTTAAGCACCAGAAAAATTAGCCTCAACAAGAATGCTTTGGTAACTTGTATTCTATCTGGATTCAATGTTAATTTAAAATCAAAATCAACAACTCAGCATTGACCAAACTTTAAACTCACGAGTTAGAATTTAGAGAGCCAAGTCTGTTCGAGAATGATGCTTACCCTATGTGCAGTATGTCTTGATCCCAGATATAATATATCTTCATCTGCCGAGCAGAAAATTAACTGTATAAAATTGTTATAAAATCTGCACAATCAAATAATGGACAACCATAATTCGATTAAATTATCAGGGGAAAGCAGTCCAAAACCAAGTTGGTCGGAGATTTCCAACCGTTCTAATTAACAGCAATCTGACATCTTCATTAAAAATATGTTTCTAAAACAAAAAATATGGCTTGGCAGGGTACACATATTGGAACGGTGGGAAAAAATTAAGCAATCTTTCCAGATCTTTTTAAATTATCAAAAGTTTTGCTAGCAGTACCACCCACACAAATAAGTGTTGAGCGTTTGTTTTTAGGAGTAGAGCTTTTAAAAAATCCCCGCTTTTGTGATATTTCAAAGTTATATTTTATTTTTATAACCGTAACCGTAACCAAATCCCGAAACAGAATAAGGTTAATAACCGTAACCAGTACCGTAACCGATATTCCTCAACCGTAATATAACCGTAACCGGAAATAAGCGATCGGACAAAACAGTAACCCAAACCGTTATTCGTTCGGGTTTTAATCTCTGGTCAAGACCAATTCATTGTTATAACCAAATTATAGTTAATAAAATCTAAAGGAACTAAATAAAGACCAAGATGGCGTTACTGTAGGTCAGAAATCTACACTCACACTCAAGTACACTCAAAGCAAAGTGTTAGAGCCAGGAGGAAATTTTAAATCTCTAGAGATTTCGCCGACAGTTGGTTTTTATATCTCTCGAAAAATCCGTTGGTACCACAGAACTTCGAGAGATTAAATTTTTATATCCTTGGAGAGGGTGCATTAAAATTGTCCGGATATTTGTAATGCATAGAAGGAAGCTTCGCATAAAGTATACATATTCTTGCGCAGCGTGACGAGCTGAGTTGATATAGAAATGTCCGTTTGTTTCTATGCTATCTCCTCCGTCAGTTTTAAAGCTATCTTAACCAAACTTTGCACGAAGTCTTTTGGTACAAATACGCTGCCATAGGAACGATCGGTCGAAAAACATTTTTATTTTCCATGCAAACGTTTCCGAAGCTCGTATTTATAATTTTTATTAACTTTCACACAATTTCACTCAGTTTTATGAAAATCTGACAACTATATAGTATAGCTGTCATACAAAAGATTGGTCTGACCACAAGTCTTAGTAAGAAAAACTTTTTTGTTTTTGATGCTAACTCTCCCAAACTTTTCACAGATCAATATTATATACTACCACACAATTCTGTCAAGTTTGATTTAAATTGGATGACTATAGTATAGTGTTTTCAATGGTAGCGTCTTTATACTTTCCAGATATGACTGTTATCTGTTATCAACACAATTTTGGAGAATTTAATCAAAATCGGGAAAAAATATATCGTATAGCCATATAACAAACTGGCAGCATATATCATGCTCTAAGGGTATATAAACTTCGGTCGAGCCGAAGTTAGCTTCCCCTCATAATTTTTTCGTGAAAAATAATCAGATAAAAATAGACCTGCACCCATTTAGTTAATTTAATTTAAAATAAATTCCGATAATAAGTCTTTCGGAATGGGAAAAATCGTACCTAAAATTCACACTTGGTTTTTAAAATTAAGTATTTTCCTACTTGACTCAAATACAAAAATTTTCATTTATTTTTTATACCTGAATGCTTGTCAGCTTATCTGTCATCGTATCCAACTAATTAATGAGCTTGCTCTTCATTATTAAGTACATTAAGTACAATGCAATATTAGTAGCCTCGCGACTGTAAATTGAAATGGATGGGAGAAGTCTATTGGCCGCAGCTCGTCCTTATTTGCAAGTGTTTTCGCTGCTGACCTTGATGCCGCCACCTGGAAGCCATGCTTGGCCTCCTTCCCACTTAATGGTCTTTGCCTGCTATGCACTGGGCACCATGCTCGGGGGCATCTATGTCTGCTATGTGAACATTGTGGCTATAAATATGGAAATTGACTTCTACAAACTGGAGGATTTTACCAGAACAATGGGACAAGTGCAAGTAGTTCTGCTTTCGCTCTTCCTTATGACAAATCATTGGAACATGGCTTTTAATTATCGTCGTC
Organism: Lordiphosa stackelbergi; assembly: GCA_018904235.1. Classification (NCBI taxonomy): domain Eukaryota; kingdom Metazoa; phylum Arthropoda; class Insecta; order Diptera; family Drosophilidae; genus Lordiphosa; species Lordiphosa stackelbergi. Next base: position 111,353 of record JAEIFU010000299.1, on the reverse strand, counting down.
TGGGTCGGATCTATGTAGACATAACTGAGCTGGAAGTGGACATAGAGACAGCCTCTCAATGTTTTGGCGGACCAAAACAGCAGCAGCTCAGTTTGCGTCTACGCATGTTCCTCAGCTGTGGATTGTGGCTTATCTTTCTGCTTGTCGCTATACCACAAATCACTATGCGCGCAATTCCAGACTATTTGAACTGGCCCAAAAAGATGTTGACAGAGCTAGTCCTGGTAGCACTGCAGCTGAAGTGTGTGGAATACTGTGTGTTTGTGGTGTTGATACAAGAGCTGCTCCTGCGCCTGCAACATACTTTGAAAGAGCTAAAGAAAGATCTGGCCGACTGCCAAAAGCGTGGGGATCTGCTGAAGGCCCTGTGCGTGGCTCTGCGTCAAAACCAAGAGCTTCTGTCGCGCATTTGGCGTTTGGTGGGCGATCTGGAGAAATATTTTCTGCTTCCCATGCTGTGTCTGTTTCTCTACAATGGCTTGGAAACACTTCATGTGATTAACTGGGCATACATACAAGCTCTGAATCCGCAAGATTGTTGCCGCTATCGTAAGTGAAGGAGATATCGTTATGAAAATTCCTAACTTTAATCTACTCAGGGCGCTTCGGCATAGTGTTTGTTTTACTGCTGAATCTTCTAGTGCCCTGCTGGCTAAGTCAGCGCTGCATTGACACGGTAAGTGGTGACAATATTTGTTGAATGTATATAACCTTGTCAATTGCAGTACAACAGCTTCACTCGAGTCATACACAGCATACGTTGTGACCCCACCACACCCAATATTCACCTGCTCAGCATGGGTCTGCGTGAATACGCCCTGCAGCTGCAACATTTGAGGCTGCACTTCACCTGTGGCGGCTTTTTCGATGTTAATATGAAATATTTTGGAGGCGTTAGTTAAAAGTCGATTGATTTTCGTATTTTTCTATAGTGATTTCGTCGTTTTCAGATGGTGCTCACCATAGTCGGCTATACGATTATACTCATACAGTTCAAACTGCAAGCCATTGTGGAGGCGAAACGGGAAACTCTTAAACCTAACGGCACAAGCTTTTGAAAAGCTTTAACTTTAACTTAACAGAACCAAAAGCTTTGAAAATGTAATGCAACTTTTAAAGTAAAGTGAACACCTGCAAACAGTGGCGTATCTGAAATAAATGCTAAGCGGTGCCATGATACAATTATGATAGGTACGTCTTTCTTTTAGGGACTCCACCGTTTTAATGTGTTCCCTGTAGGAAAAGTGTCTAGTTTACAACCAGAAATTTATCGGTCGCTAAAAACTTGCAACTGGTTGCATTTCCTATCCAAATCCATGTATTGAAGTCGTCCATTTTACACAGGCATGTCATAGGCAGGTGACAATTTTCCCCGGCAGCAGCCATTTGCAACCAGTTTAATGCCAGATCGGCATAGGCGGCAAAGAATTGTCCCATCTAGCAGCCATTTGCAACCAGATAAATACCAGTTGATCCTTGTGTGTTCCTCTGTTTATATCGCTGCGCAGTATAATGGTAGTATATCGACATCTTGCTGTCAGCTGCACTGCTACGGCGCTCAGGTTCGATCCTCGCCCTGTCTTGCTCTGTCGGGATTGTTTTTTGTTTGCGCCAAAGCATGGCTGATGGGTGGGAGTGAAACAGGCTCGACTGGTTCGAGTTTGTGAGGAAGACGGTTGCAGTCTGAAACTAAACTGGGTTATACTGATCAAACGTGCTGTGTTGGGTAACGAGTCCTTTTCGTCCGTAAGCTCCTTTGGGATAGGCTCAGGGTTGTCGACAATAATATCACAGGGATTTGTTCAGGCTATATTCACACTTTATAATATATTCATCAAATATGCTTTTAAAATTAACAATGCAGATCCTTACTACTAGTTATCGCAAATCTTAATCTCACCCGTTCCCCGTCTTGTTCTCGGTACCGGCTCCTTATGTCTTCCGACTTTCTTCTTCGTATTGCCTGGAACTGCTTTATCAACAGTTTCCTATGCCGCTACGGTGGCTAGGATTTACCGCTTGGACACTTCGAGTCTTTCGATCTGACACGCCGGTCTATTAGGGCTAGCGTTAGCTAAGGTTTGCGCCGTGACACCACTTGCACAATCCTGCAATCTACGCCTTTTCTCTAACTATTTCGTAGGCTACGGTATGACTCTTTGTTCCCTATTGACCAGCTGGTCGCTGCTCACGCTTCTCTAGGTCCTTGAGGGATCTCTTGCTGTATCCATGGAATCAGAGCCTTTAAGTCTTCACTGCACTTTATACTGTTAAGATGAGACACTGACTCCTGGATGCTTGCTCCTTGGGCCTTTTATACCCTTCCGCACTGCTCGTACGGTGTAACTGTCTAGCAACACAAATCGCAACGCCAGCAATCACTCGAATCCGTCCCGAACATTCTATGCCGTTAGTTCTGCCGTTCCGTACGGTACCTCCATCTGGGCGCTCAGAAATATTTCCATAGCCTCTCCATATGCCGCTACATTCAATGGCAGCAACAAGCAATCATCTCGTCTTCTCGCTATTCGTACGCCATCGGCCACCAACACAAGCACACTTTTTTGTCCTCTCCATTTGGCTGGCACTGATGTTAAACAGGGTTTCCCAAGAAGTGAGCACGAAAATACGCGAAACATTATATTGAGACGTTTTCTAAAAGACGAAGAAAGGGTGGTCACTAACACAATATACAGCCTTGTTCTTAATTCCACTTCCACAAAAGCTTTTCGAAAGTGGAATTGATTTGTGTTCTGATAAACGTAAAACAAAAGACTTTTCCGGATTCAAACGTTTTGCCTTTCAAACGTTTTGCAAAGAAAAAGTTAGCTACCCCCCACATAAAGCTTAGTCAATTTAATTAGACCAGTTAAATGCGGCCGTCTGTGGCCCAGTGGTTAGTGTGCTGGACTGCTGGGCGGGAGGTCGTGGGTTCGATCCTGCCTCTGAACATCTAATAATAAAAGTTTTTTTCTTTCTTTAGAAACTAGCTTTTACACATACGGTCACCTTCACCCAGCTATTGGCGCCAGCTGTGAAGTAACTAGACATGAAAAAGCAATTTCTCTTTGCCGTTCGGATCCGGAGTTAAACTGTAGGTCCCTTTCTCTTGTGCGAAAAATTTAAAGCACACACTCCAAGAGATTGTGAGAAGCTTGGTTTGGCCCCGTTGGAGGAGCTGTATAGCCAATTTTTAGTTAAATGCGGTTAGCCGCCCATTTAAGGACATTGCCGGGTAGAAGAAGGTTACTATTCAATTCGTTGGCAACCCAATACAACAGAGGCGAGATCAGAAATGGTCATTAATCTCGAAGGTCTTGAAAACCAGTGTCCTACACCGTAAATTCGAGCATGTGCGCAGGATGGAAAAAGTTTTGAATAATATTCATTCGTTTTCATTTTATGACCAACAATAAACCAAATCAAACCAAATCAATTGCAAGTACTAGGTATTTGGAGAAAGTCTCAAGTCCCACCCCAGGCTGCTTCTGAACAGATTCAGTGCATTTATAGAGAATAAGTGTTACTATGGTTCGATTAGTCAATGAACACGCATTGAGGTTTTAACGCGCACATTCAATACGGCTCGAAGGACCAAATGTTACGACTCCACACAAATCCTCGTTACCGAGCCGTCCACATTAAATGAACTGAACTGCACTGAATTATATTTCTTACAAATACTAGCTTATGTAGTAGTAGTAGTATTCTTCTTTATTTAAAATATTTTTTCACCTTCTTATTACATTTATAGTTAGTTTATACTTATCGACTTGGTGTCTAACTGTTTGTTGATCACTGCTACCCAAATCCTTTTCTACGCAGTCTTATACACCTGACTTCCCAGGTCTTTCCCAGATATTAGATCGTTCAACTGCGTAGTTAGGAATCCAAGTAGCGGTGTTGCCGTTTTCAAAACTGTCCTTCAATAATTTGTTTCCGGAATCTTAAAGACTGACTTATAAAACTAAATAGTGCCGACCAGTTTCCGCCATTAAGATAATTTATTATCTCGTGCGGTTGTAGATCAGTCTTGCCGAAATGGAGCAATCGGTGCTCCCTCAAAATGGGAAAGACGCCGATGAAGGGTACAGTGTTCTCTTTTTCTCTCAAATTGCACAGTGAACATGTATTGTCGTTGCCAACCATATTAGGAACAAAGTTTAATTCGAGAATCTCTAGTCTAGCCTTGAAGATGGTGCGAATTTGATCTACTGTGAAGGTGTTTTTGAAATAGTTCCTTGCTCCCAGGTCATAATGCAACTCTTTATAAATAAGCCGTTATAATAAGCCGAGCTGCATCCATTTTAAGAAGAGTTTGCTCCGCCCAGGATCCCCAGCTAGAATGATCTTCTAGGGAAAGCGCCCCTGTTGTACGTCGTACCGGTACTGGATCTAACGAATCCGCATAACGAATCGTTACTACCAGCCTAACCACCAGCCATGTTATTTTCCTAACGAATTTTCTATGGGAATGTCCGCAAAACGTATCGTTGGTGCGACTCTGCATTACCAGTCGTTAGTGTAGGGACATGTCGGTACGTCTCTGCATTACCAGTCGTTAGTGTAGTGATACATCACCTGTCGTTAGCGAGTGTGCTCCCATCACTACACTGACGACTGGTGATGCAGCGTATACCGACCCATCACTGCACTAGGCAAATAACATGGCTGGTGGTTAAGCTGGTAGTAACGATTCGTTAGCGGATTCCTTAGATCCAGTACCGGTACGCCGTACTACAGGGGCCACTCCGTGCGTGCTGGCAAGGTTTTCCCAAACAAGAAAAAATTGCTGACGTTCGCGTAGTAGAGACCGGGCCAATATATTTGAAAGCCTATGTTCCGCCATACCAAAGACTTTTCGAATATACTTAAAATGCATGTCTGCGGTTGTCAAATACAGCTTGGACAACCCAGTTTCGAGGTAGAGCATCCTCTTAGGAGTGAAGCTTGGCAAGAAAAACAGTTTTTTGACAAAGTACCGCAGCAGACTCTCGACCTCGTCATATTCCAAGATACCCCATACTTGAGCGACGTAGCACATTATGGATCTAAATAAAAAAAAAGTTGATTTTTTGTGCTGATTGGTACATCTTTTTTACTTAGTAGGGACTTCCATGTACAGTTGATAGCCATTTACGCATTTTTAAGCTTCTCTTGCAAATGAAATTTAAACTGAGCATTATGATATAATATCCAAATACCCAGATACTTGTAAGTTTTGACTACTTCCAGCTCAGTCACTCCTAAGTGCCACTTTTCATTCAATGCTCCAACACTAGCTTCTATTAACATTGGGTCTTATTTTAAATAAATTAAATTTTCAGTTTGTTTCAGTTTTTCCGTGTTTATGTTTTAAACAGTAAGTTATTGAGGATTCCCATGAGGCATCACTAGAGGCAAAAAGGCAGCAATAGAAAACACCAATTCAATTCACATTCGACATATAAGTATGAACAATGATCCTTAATTGCTCGGCTAGCCTCCAGCCCACAATTTATCCGCCATCTTATCCGACTAATTAATGAGTTTGTTTAAAGTAATTACTTACCTAAAGTTCAATTTCAATTCAGTAGCCTTGTGAGTCTTTTCCAACATGGTTAGTGGTCGTCTTATGGCCACAGTTCAGCCGTATTTCCAACTATTTTCCTTGCTCACCTTGATGCCTCCACCTGGTAGCCATGGTAGGGCTGTCTCTTACTTGTATGCGTTCTCCTGCTATGCCTTGAGCATTTTGCTCGGGGGCATCTACATCAGTTATGTGAACGTTGTGGCTATGAATTTGGAAACCGACTTATACCAACTGGAAGATTTTACCAGGGCAATGGGACATGTGCAAAAGATTTCCTTCTCGGTTTTACTTTTTATAAATTATTTAAATATGTTCATAAACTATCGTCGACTTGGTCGTATTTATGTGGATATAACTGAACTGGATGTCGACATAGAGACAGCCTCTCAGTGCTTTGGAGGACCAAAGCAGCAGCAACTCAGTTTCCGTCTACGCGTGTTTTTCAGCTGTGGATTGTATCTCATATTTCTGATTATGGCTTTTCCTCGAGTCACCATGGGCGTCTTGACAAATTATTTAAGTGGGCCCGAAAAGCTGATGACAGAGCTAATCATTGTAGCATTGCAACTGAAATGTGTGGAGTACTGTGTGTTTGTGGTGTTGATACAAGAGCTGCTCCTGTGCCTGCAACATACATTAAAACAACTGCATAACGAACTGGACGACTGCCAGAGGCGTGGCGATCTATTGCAGGCCCTTTGTGTGGCTCTGCGACAAAATCAAGAGCTCCTGTCACGAATTTGGCGCTTGGTAAGGGAAGTGGAAAAATATTTCATGCTACCCATGTTGGGTCTGTTTTTCTTCAATGGCATAGCAACACTTCATGTGGTCAACTGGGCGTACATACTAGCCCCGAATCCAAACGAGTGCTGCAGCTGTAAGAAATGACTTTTCGAAAAGATCTATTTATTGTAAATATTCCTTTAATATTTACAGGGCATTTTGGTAATTTGCTGGTTTTAGTGCTAAATCTTCTAGTGCCCTGCTTGTTCAGTCAGAGAAGCATCAACACGGTATGTTGTATTGAAATTTAAAGCGGAGACAACTATCCAACTATCTCCCATATCCATTTCAGTACAACAGCTTCACACGCATCATACACGGCATACGTTGTTGCCCCACCACACCCAATTTTGAACTACTCAGCATGGGTCTGCGGGAATACGCCCTGCAGCTGCAACATTTGAGGCTTCAGTTCACCTGTGGCGGCTTTTTCGATATAAATATGAAATATTTTGGGGGCGTAAGCTAATAATCTATTTCTTTTTGTATTTTTCAACATTTCGCCGTTTTCAGATGGTCCTCACCATAGTCGGGTATACGATTATACTCATACAATTCAAACTGCAGGCTATTGTAAAGACCAAGCGGATAAATTTGAATCGTAACAGTGCAAGCTTTACTGTTAACTTAACAGAGTCAAACGATTTTGAAATGTAATGAAAATCCTGTATGACTTTAAATTATATGCCAGTTTATTATTTGGCAACTAGACGCTAGATTCATCCGATTTGTATCAATCACGCTTAATATTCATAACTGGAACGTATAAAGACGCTACCATTGAAAACAAAAAAGTTTTTCTCACTCGGGGGTGCCACAGAAATCTCTAGAGATTTTGCCGACGGTTGGTTTGTAAATCTCTCGAAAAATTCGTTGGTGCCACAGAACTTCTAGAGATTTCATTTTCTAATTAGAAAATCTAGTTGGAACACCAGATGTTCCAATTGATGTTCCATCTCTAAAAACAGTGCTGAATCTCTCGCCAAAAAATTTCCGTTATTTTAAATGTGGGTTAATTGAAATTTTTTACTGAAATATTTTGCAATTTTAAATAATAATTCAATTTTAAGTCGCATTCTCCACCAATATAATGCAAAATTTAAAAATTTGTTGGCGCCAAACATGAGTTATTAGTTTCCATCCCTAAATCCGCTAGCTCTCATGTAGAGAGCTTTGCAAAATCTCCTAACAAAACATTTGAGGTTTGACACCAACCAAAAGAAATTTCTGTGGCACCTAAGAATTGGAATTCGGTTGGAATTATGTTGGAAGAGGTTTCTGTGGCACCACCGACTATAACTACTTTTTGTAGCTATAATCATCCGGTTCGGATCAAACTTGACAAAATTGTGTGGCAGCATATAATATTGATCAATAACAAGTTTGGAAGCGATAAAGCCAAAAAAAAAAAAATTTTTCCACCAAAAAAAATATACCAACCACCCACCCAAGGAGCGATCTGTGGTACAAACAAACACCCATACATACAAAACAAACTTTTTTTTTAAAATATATTAAAACCGGCGGAAGAAAAGAAAAAAAAAAAAAAAAACAAAAGAAAATGACGGACAGACGGACAAGGTGGCTATATCGACTGGAGTGTTCGGAAGGTTAAAAAAATTAAATACCCATATAAAAAAACCACCAACAAATAATTTATAAATAAAAATATATATACATAAAAAAAAAAAAAGAGAGGGTTTTCCCCGCATTGATGCTTGAGAGGCCAAAACGGATGGGTTGATGAAACCGACCAGCTAACAGAGTTCCAAGCAGGGTTCCGAAAAGATTACCCCACTATCGACAATATATTCAGGGTCACCAGTATTTCTAGAAAGTATAGTGATAGCGGACGTAAGTTGTTAGCTTTTTCGTCGACTTCAGTGCAGCAATCGACTCCATCGACCGAAAGGCGCTAATGTATAAATTGAGCAATTTTGGCATATCAACCAATTTCATTGACATTCTTGAAAGCATGTATGATAGAGATGCTAAGTCCACTTTTGTTCTCGATCTATCTCAATGATCATAACATATGTTGATTGTTGGATTACCTACCAGAAGGCATACACATAAATGGGTACAATATAAAGTCCCTATTATATGCCGATGACATTGTGGTGTTTGCGGAATCGCCAAGAAAAATGCAAAATATAATAAATGCTCTGCAAGACTATTGAAAAACCTGGGGCCTTAAAATAATTACAGCAAAAGTCAAAGATCCTAGTTTTCAAAAAACACTGGAGGAGACTTGCTCTTGAAGAGAAATGGTACTTGGGACAGACCGAGCTTGAAAGTGGTAAAAACCTATGAATACCTAGGAGTGTGGAGCTACCATTAATTTGTAATTTAAATACCATTCGCAAGGAAGGTTGAAGGACGCGAAAGTGGCGGTAAATTGCACCTGGAAATCTCTCCTAAGCAGAAAATATGGACCAACTTGTGCTCCGGGCACAAGTCTGGGGGATTTACCCACTTCATATTTACCGCGGACATGCACTTTTCCCTATATGCAGATGTTTTCGCATGTCTTAAAAATAGACTGGCCAAAAATATTGGCTCGGTTTCTGCTAAGTGGACGTCGTCAGTTCTTTCGGGAATGGGAACTTCTATCAGCCAATCATTGCGAATATCTTAACCTAGAAGAAAGCTCAGAGTGGGAATCATGGGCCACAGAAATTCTGAGAAAGATGGATGCTTCATATAGATCATCTTTTATAATCGAATCGGATAGGAGCTCTCAAAGGCTCATCTACAGAGATTTGAACTACGACCTAGGAGAATGGAATTATTTTAACGACGTGTTTTCAGTGGAGCAAATTCGCACAATTTCAATGGCCAGAGGAGAAATGCTCATACTCAACTTTGTCCCAAACGCAGTAAGCACCAACACAGCGTGTGCCCTTTGCAATTGGAACGAGCAGGAAAACATTTTCCATTTTATTGGAAGCCGCCCAATCTTGTGGGAAATACAGAATTTTACATTTTGGTAAAGCAAGACTACGTCCGCACGAAGTTCAACAACTACTAAATGGATCAAATTGGTTGATCCTATAATTAGGCAACTAACTTATAACCTTCCTAAAATCTAAACAAGAAGTTTGATGAATAAATCGACCTGGTAAGAACCGTCAGTCGATCACTGCCTGCCTAAAGTCTTCTTTTACTCCTGGTTTCGGCGGTCTTCCCCAGATACCAGATCGTTCAACTGCATAGCGCGAGATTCGGCTTGCTGAGTCTATTACATCAATTTAAATAAACAATCACTACTTCTACTACTACTACAATACGGGATATCCCAGTGGGACTTGACGTGAACAATCTAGAGCAAAAAAAAAAATCTTCTAACACAGGGGCGGAACGCAGCCTGTTACAACAGAACTGGCCTTTTTGCATGGGTTGTTGTTGTAGGTTCAACTTCGTGAAAAACGCTCGGCTCTCCCTTCCAACTTTGGGTTCCATTTGCACGCTGTCAGATGGCGTTCTCTTGGCAGTGGTATTTGCACGCATGCTGGCATGGTTTCCAAAAAGAACGCATTTAGAACGTGTGCTACTATGGCATCCAGCACCAGTGCTATTAGAATGTGTGGAGCAGTAACACTAAAGGAACGTACCCATTAGCCCCATTTTGAAAATGATTTTAAAAAATATAGTAAAACACAAACTTAACTAATCATATTTTTGTTAAAATTATATTAAAAAACGCGTATAGTCAGCAGTCCTAGAAATATTATTAATGTATGTTTATGTACTTACTTTAGTTACGCATTAAAACATTGATGCCCCAACATTCTCCAGGACCAAAAAAATGCAGAGCACAAACATTTAAATCCAAAGACATATTTAGCTTTAGCATTATTAATTAAGTATTACATAACAAATATAATGAGAACCACATTAAATTTTAATTCAATGCGAGGCAAACATCAATTTAAGGAAGGCAAAGGAAAGGGAAAAAAACAGAGTTTTATTGTAATCATTGTTTTCGTTGGTCTCATTTCGCATTTTGGTTTCAAAAGACAGGTGCTGACGGTATAGAGAGTATGCATGTACGCAGATTTTATGCTAAAATGGTGCAATAAAGGTGCTCACGTCATTAGAAGAGCAGTTATGAGATTTTCTTCGAACCACGCAAAAAGTCAACGTGCATCCGAGTTGATACAGATTGATGCCGTTTTTCACTGCAAAAATTGGTAGCATCTGTAAAAGAACAGTGCCAGATGGCATTTCTTTGGGAACCACGTTCCGTAAAGTCCGACGGATACACAAAAGCTTTTATAAGAATGTAAACAAACAAGGAAAAAAGAGATCCAAGATGCGCAGAATTATAAAGGAATATCGTTCCGAACACTATTTCGAAGTAGCTTTTAAGAAACTAAGCTGGGAAAAAATTGCTGGGTAGACTGGTTCACACAGTGGCAAGGTTGGAGGGAAAAGAAAATACTGTTTTTATAGATTAAAAGATGTTATATCGGGAACATATCGACATAACTTTTATTGGTTTAATAAAGGAGTTAAGCAAAGGCTCCCTTTGGCACTGGGTGCGAAGCACCTCTGGCAAAGAAAAGCCAGCAATATTTCAATCGATCGACCCAATAAAGATATTGCCAAAAATAGACTTCAACGACAAATACGAACCACCGCCTGACGAACATTGGAGAATTAACGAACTCTTGTCGAAAAAAAAGATTTTTTCAGGCTTAGAACAGGCATTTAGCGCGATACCGGCCAATCGCAACGAATTCAGGTATGGGAAAACCTATTCGGAAGCATCGTTTGAACAGATACATTTGCTGATGAAGTTTTTGTCTGGGCTACTTTTTTATCAATTGATCGTATGTAAAATTTAGATGAATTAATGTTAAGATAACTAAGTGAGAACGGTAGAGAGCGCTAAACTCGCACTCCTCGGCCTCTGAAAAGTAGATCTACTCTCTATGAAAATCCATTTCTCTTGTTTTGGTGTTCAACCGATGTGTATCAAATTAAGAAGAAAACTTTAAGCTGCATTTCAAGAACATCGTGTCAAGCCAGAACGTTCGTTCTGAAATTTTGATCTGAACTAGAGTACGAGCTGTATGCAACAATGCTGCTGCTGTTCATCACCAAGTTTTTTTTTTCCCTTTTTCCCTTTTTTCCCTTTTTTTTTCCCTCCCTCTTTCATTTTCTAAGAAATGTGCAGCGTTGGTTGCATGGGTGGAGTGGGGTGGAGGGGGTGATTCACTTATGTGCTCATTTAACTTGAGAACCGCTTATTATCTGATCAGTTTTCCACTCTTTAGACAAAGTATACATATTGATTATGACTAAAAAAAATTATTTCAAAACTAATCTCTACAAACTACAGTTGTTTAAAACTCAATCATAAACGACGAAGTAATAGCACTTCAAAGTTGGATTTTTGAAAAAATTTTGATAATATTTAATTTTTTGCTGCCTTTCATTAAATTTTTTTTTCAATCTTACCATAAAAATTGCTCAGGTCTCAGATATTGACAGGATGGGGTAATCTCTTACTCTTGCCCTTGGTCATCAAAATCGGATGAAAACTAAACGCTATAATCACAATTAAGTAAACATACCTCTTCTTGAGAGTATTATTAATTGTTGTTTTGCATGCAAAAAACAGTGACTAAAACACTGACAAACAGTGACTAAAACAGTGACCAAACACTGACTAAATCAGTGACTAAAACAGTGCCTATCCTTCGTAAAGAGCTTCGTTCGTATCGGGTGTTCTACGACGCCCACTCTTTTTTATCCAAAATTTTACGAACTTAAACATGAGTTGCACAAAGCGAACATTTCACTGCAAAAATGATCCAAGCAAGTTTTGCTTTATTTGTGGAGGATTTTCATTCGCGAAGCAGAGAATTTTTCGGAGCAATTGCAAAATATTTTTTCTTTTTATAATATTTTGGCAAGGAACTAGACTATTGCTGGTTCTTGTTGCAAGAAACACACAGTCTGCACAAAAAACACAAGCAGTCTACATCATTTGAGTACTTTTATAAAACCTTGAACTGCAATAACAACTCCTAATGCTCAACGTTTATTCTTATTTGTGACTAAGATGTGATTTTTATACTGAAAAAATAGCAAAAAATCGATAATTTGGTTACATTTCAATGTCAGAGAGGAATTTTTTAAATGGCAGTATCTTAAATTGCTCTCTGATGTGACTTTGTTTTGTTAAGATACTCCTATGTGACTTATTAAACAAAAAGCGCAGAGTTACGGGTCGGAGAGCATGCAAAACAACAATTATAATACTCTCAAGAAGAGATATGTTTACTTAATTGTGAATATAGCGTTTATTTTCCATCCGATTTTGATGACCAAAGGCAAAAAATTTTCGTAAAAGATTTCCCCATTCTGTCAATATCTGAGCAATTTTTATGATAAGATTGAAAAAAACTTAATAAAAGGCAGCAAAAAATTAAAAATTATGAAAATTTTTTTAAAAATCCAACTTTTAAGTGCTATAACTTCGTCATTTATGATTGGATTTTAAACAACTGTCATTTTTTCAGAAATAATTTTATTATCTTTAATTTTTGTTCCAGTTTATACATATCGGTTGACTAAAACCAGAGAAACCTACCTTTTTTAAAAACACTAAAATTTAAAATTTAGCTATATCTCAAAAAACCTTTCTACTTTCCACATACAAATTTGAATTCAGCGTGAAATTTTATATAAGGATCAACTATTTTGAAGTGGGATCTAAAAATTTGAAGTGAAATTTGTGCTCAGTTGCCTTAAAGATGGAGCATTTTCGAAGGTTCCGCCATTGAAAGCAACAATTTAATCTACATTTGACAAACAATGATCCTTAATTACTTAACCAGCAACCCGCCACAACTTATCCGACATCTTATCCGACTAATTAATGAGTTTGTTTTGCCTAATTACTTAACTAAAGTCCTATTTCACTTCATTAACCAAAAGAGGGTAAGTGGGCCTGTTAAACATGGATATGGTGCATCCCAAACCCATATATTTCCCTTTTTTACCACCCCCAGCTTTATCCACTCAAGGGGGTGCTCACACTAAGGTGGTGTCTCCCTTATTTGTTTGGGCCTTCTAGCCGTGGGTAAACATTTGCTCCGTGGCAGGTACATTTATGTGGAACATTGTGACTCTGAATTTGGAATCGACTTCTACCGACTTTCACCAAAACAATGGGTCGTGCAGGTCCCTCAGTCGACATGATGTGGACATAGCGATGGCCTCTCAGTGCTTTGGAGGGCCAAAGCAACAGCAACTCAGTTTCCGTCTACGCTTGTTTCTCAGCTGTGGATTGTACCTCATCTTTTTGGTTATAGTTTTTCCACGAGTAACCATGCGCTCTTTAACGGAATTTTTGAGTTGGCCCGAAAAGCTGATGACAGAGCTAGTTTTGGTAGCACTGCAGCTGAAAAGTGTGGAATACTGTGTGTATGTGGTGTTGATACAAGAGCTGCTCCTGCGCCTGCAACATACATTAAAACAGCTGCATAACGAACTGGACGACTGCCAGAGGCGTGGCGATCTATTGCAGGCCCTTTGTGTGGCTCTGCGACGAAATCAAGAGCTCCTGTCACGAATTTGGCGCTTGGTAAGGGAAGTGGAGAAATATTTCATGCTACCCATGTTGGGTCTGTTTCTTTGCAATGGCATAGCTACACTTCATGTGGTCAACTGGGCGTACATACTAGCCCTGAATCCAAACGATTGCTGCCGCTACTGTAAGTAAGGACTGTTCGAAAAGATCCATTTATTGTAATTATATTTACAGGGCGATTTGGTAATTTGCTGGTTTTAGTGCTGAATCTTCTGGTGCCCTGCTTGTTCAGTCAGAGAAGCATCAACACGGTAGGTTGTCTTGAAATTTAAGGCGGAGACAACCATCCAATTATCTCCTATATCTATTCCAGTACAACAGCTTCACTCGAGTCATACACGGCATACGTTGTTGCCCCACCACCCCCAATTTTCACCTGCTCAGCATGGGACTGCGTGAATACGCCCTGCAGCTGCAACATTTAAGGCTTCACTTCACCTGTGGCGGCTTTTTCGATATAAATATGAAATATTTTGGGGGCGTAAGCTAATAATCTATTTCTTTTTGTATTTTTCAACATTTCGTCGTTTTCAGATGGTCCTCACCATAGTCGGGTATACGATTATACTCATACAATTCAAACTGCAGGCCATTGTGGAGACCAAGCGGATAAACTTGAATCGTAACAGTGCAAGCTATACTTTTAACTTAACAGAGTCAAACGATTTTAAAATGTAATGAATATCCTGTATGACTTGAAATTAAATCAAAACATTGTATAAAACGGCAGTACTCATATAAATAAGTATTTTATCTCACATCTCCAGCCACAACACTACGCTTAACTGGTTAAAGTCACCGGTTGCGGACAGGCTCGGTTGTGGAAGTAACAAAATGTCAAACTTGTATTTTGACAGTACACGTAATCTAAGCCAATACCGAAGTGTTAAAACGCATTTGGTTTTTCGCTGTGGGCAAATAAAAAAAAGTCGTGAAAATTTTTCCGAGTTTCTTTTTTTTGTGGTGAGTATTATACTTTGTTATTTAGTGCATTAGGAGTACTTTGTGCTGTGATATCAAGTTTCAGTGAAATGTTTGTGTCGTGTAAATTTGCTGAACAAAATAAAAATGGCTACCGTTTCCAAGAATGGACTAACTTCGTCTGTACCGAAGTTTTGACAAAATAGCTTGTCTCAACGGTTAGCGACTTCGACCAAACTTCGCAGAATCAGCTTAAAAACATTACATATTACCCATGACCGTGTTTAGATAGAACAAAAACCAGTTTTTCTCACTAAAACCCATTTTTCGAACGAACATTTGTATGGCAGCTACAAGATATAGTCATCCGATCCGGTCGGTTCCGACATATTAGCAGCGTGCAGTACAAAAAGACTCTGTGCAAAGTTTCAGCTCGATAGCTTCAAAACTGAGGACTAGTTCGCGTAGAAACAGACGACAGACGGACAGACGGACGGACGGACGGACAGGCGGAAATCGACTCAGCTCGTCATGCTGATCAAGAATATATATACTTTATGTGGTCGGAGATGATTCCTTCTATGCGTTGCAAACTTCTGGGCAAAATTATAATACCCTTTTCAAGTGTATAAAAAAAAAAAAAGTATAAATTAGTTATATTTGTGCTATTGTTTGAGATGGAGTTCTAAACTTTTCTTAAATAGTGGTGCGCTTTTTATTGATTTTATACTGTTTGGTAAATGATTCCATAGGCGAATAGCAAATGGGAAGAAATGGAAGTCAGAGGTAGCGAGTTCATTTTTAGGGCAGATTAGATTTTTAGTTCGTTGAGACGCAGCAAAATTTAGTATCTCATACAGATATGAAGGCTCTGAGGTGTTAATTGTTTTGTGCAGGAAAATGAGAACTCTCAAGCAGATCCACGAGTTTAACGGAATGTCAAAAATTTTCTCTGCAAATTCAGATATGTGATCTGATCGTTTTTTGTTGTAGACATACCTAGCTATATTGTTGAAAGCAACATTAAGTTTAGATTTAGACTTTGCACTACAACTACCAAACACTTCCACACCGTATAAAAGCGAAGGTGCTATGTATGTTTTTGCAACCAGTTGTTTAATATGTGTTGGAATAAAACTTTTCGTTATATTTAAATATCGGATTATGGAGTACGTTTTGCCAATTGCTTTGTTTATGTGATCATCCCATGATAAAATATTGTTAAATGTAAAACCTAAATTTACTGCTCGCTCAACGTAGTCTATATTTATACCATCAATCTTTATATTTGGTAAGCAGCCTGTATCAAATGACTTTTTATATACAACAATGCACTTTGACTTTTTTGGGTTGATTTTTAGACCATTTTTCATTGCCCAACTCCGTACCAGCTCAAGTTCACTATTACAAACATCAACACATTCAGAAATTTTGTTTAACGGGCGACTAACATACATCTGGACATCATCTGCATACATTTGAACTTCACATTTAGACAGAACACATGGGAGGTCGTTGACATATATCGAAAAAAGTAATGGTCCAAGAACTGATCCTTGCGGGACGCCACGATTTAGTGACAGAAAGGATGATCTTCTATTCACAGTAGCTACTGCTTGCAATCGGTTATGTAAGTAAGAGCTCATCAATTTTAATGCTGTACTGGAGAAATTATATAATCTACTAAGCTTTGTGCAGAGAATCTCGTGATTGACTAAATCAAACGCTTTGCTATAATCTAGCAAAGTCAAAAATGTTACGTTGCTCTTGTCCATATTTCGTCGTATATCTTCACTGATTTTAATTACGGTAGTAGTGCAACTTCGTTGTTTTCTGAATCCTGATTGTCTGTCATTCAGCAAAGAGTTTTCCTGCATGAACTTAGATATTTGACTAGACATGACTTGCTCAAATGCTTTAGATAAGAACGGTAATATGGAGATTGGACGATGCTCATTATTGTTTTTTGGAATCGGCAGAATTTTTGCTATTTTCCAGGCATGAGGAAAAACGGAAGTCATTAATGCTGTGTTGTATAAATGAGTAATATGGGATAGAATTTGAGGAAGAAGAATTTTTATAAATTTGGGGTCCATTTCATCTAGTCCAATGGCATTTGACTTTACTTTAAGGATAGAAGATAGGACATCACATTGATCAACACATACAAAGTTAAAACATGGACCTAAATTATTATATGCTTCAGAAGTCAGGTACGTATTTTCAATGATATCAGGTACTTCAGATAGTGATTGCACGAATTTTCTATTTAGATCATTGGGATCAATATCTTTAGATATATTCGGCCTTGGTTTACCAACTCCTAAACACTTAATTTCCTTCCAAATCTGGTTGGATGATATTGCACTTGTGAGTTTCGAGACATAGTAGCTTCTTTTTGCAGAGTTGCATTTAAATGTTACGGCTTTCCGCTGAGTCTGGTAGTCTCTAAATAGACGGTCTGTCCTGTACCGTTTCCACTTCTTATAGGCTTCGTTACTTTATAATAATCGTTTTTATATCGGCATTAAACCACGATGCTTGTTTTGGTTTCAAAATTTTTTGTCTAAGTGGTGCATGCTTGTTGTATAGACTTTCAATATTTGTGTTCATGTATTGAAGTTGGTCGTCTACATCGTCATCGTAAAAAATCAAAATAAAAGTATGGAAATCATGGAGTAACTGATTATAATCAATATTTTTAAAATCATTTTAATTTTGGCGCAGTCGATGGAATTTTCATTCAACAAAAATCAATTTTAATGGGCTGGTCGATGCCATTAAGCAATGCCTCATCGATAAGAAGGCCGTCAAAGCTACAGCCAAGGAATATGGGCTTCCTCGAACCACTTTGATCCGGTATTTGGAGAAAGTCAGAGCAAATTTTGCAGATGTTTCGTCCGTTGATGATTCGGTCTTGTTGGAATTCGTTCGTGATTGCAACCAACGAACTCCAAAAACAATCAAGTCCGGTTTTCGTAAGCCTGGTATTGTTCCGTTTGACCCTGATGCTTTCTCCGAAGCTGACTTCATTAAGGCTGTCGAACGAAATGCAGTAGAAGTCGCCACAAAAGCTGATCTTGATGAAGACAATCAGCGTCGTATCATCTTTTACGCCGATTCTAATATTGGGCGAGAAAAAGAGGTGTTAAACTCTCTCGAACCATCCACTTCACGAGCGTCTTCGGCTAGCCGCTTATCACCGTTGGATAAAATTGGGCCGGTGCAAGGAACCGAAAAAGCCATCGAATCGCGGTCGCAGCCAATGCAAACCACTGTGCTAACTTCTCCGAAAAGCGTCGAGGTTTTGCGCGAGAAGGCAAAAAATCAGCTGAGCGCGCACCCAAGCGTGATTCTGTGTCGCACCAGAAGAAGACCCCTCAGGAAAACGACACGCAACACCACCAGCCAAGCCGTCGGCCAAACGCGATGCCAAAGAGAAGACGTCTTCGTCATCCGAAGAAGACGAAGATGTCGAATTCGGTTTCTGTTTGATTTGTTGGGCGCTCTTGACAAAAAAACTGACCGCTGCAAATTTGATCCATTGCGATGTTTGCGATCGTCCTGTGCATTTGAAGTGCGCTGGCATGACGGGCAGCTATTTCACATGCAAAAATTACATTTCGGAATCATTTTTTTCGTTTTGCCACTGAA
Source organism: Lordiphosa stackelbergi (assembly GCA_018904235.1). Taxonomy (NCBI): domain Eukaryota; kingdom Metazoa; phylum Arthropoda; class Insecta; order Diptera; family Drosophilidae; genus Lordiphosa; species Lordiphosa stackelbergi. The sequence goes on along the minus strand of JAEIFU010000299.1, from coordinate 92,817 downwards.
GGCCATCATATTTTAATTTTTTTGCCACTGAAGGCCATTATTTTTTGTTCTTTTTGCTACTGAATGCTTCTTAAATAAATAAACGTTCTATATTCATCAATTCATGGCCATTTTACTTCATATTTTTCCATTTCTAGAGATTTTACAAGAGTGTCCACAACCGGGTACAAAAAAATGTTGGCCAAAAATCATCACTTCATATACATGACTGCAAATTGTTTTCCATTTGTCTAGAATAATAGGTTACTTCAGAGGAAAGTTAGCTAGAGTCTCTAGCTTTACAATAATGTTCATATCACCGCATAATGTTGACTTGGAAAAAAAGTAAAAATTAGTAAAAAACGCAAGTGTGTCCACAACCCGAGACTCTCCCCTACTATTTAACGATTTAAAAAAAAAACTGATCAAGATCGTATGAACGATAGTCGAGTTAAAGGGAAAACCAAATATTAGTGCTCAGAGCTAGTAAATGATGATGTTTGGGGGGAAAGCACAGATGAGAGAAATCTAGATAATAGGTTTGCTCGGTGCCTCTTCGCTGCTAGCTGCGCTTCTATGGCGCTCAGGTTGGAACCTCGCCCTGTCTTGCTCTTTCGCGGTTGTGTGTGGTTTGCACCAATGCGGCTGATGGACTCGGTTCTAGTGCGTGACCAAAACGGTTCGAGTTCGTGACGAAGACTGAAATGAACTGGAGAAGACTAGTATTAAGATGGTCGTTGGGGAAAGCTTTTATATTTTCTTGTTATGGGTGCAAGCCCTGTACGAAGAACGGCAGAAAATTCCTTTCGTCACAGTATTTCATATAATTAGAAACACCTGGGCTTTGCTTTGAAGCTCATGTGCTGTGAGCAAGTGTTTTTATTTCTGTGAAATACTGTGACGAAAGGAATTTTCTGTCGTTCTTCGTACGGGGCTTCAACAGCTGACTAATCACATGAACATTTTAGGTGCATGGTCACCGTGTTTTAGTTATGTTAAACACACAAGAAACAAATCGCAAATTCCTGGCAGGATTTTTCCGCAGTGCTGGATACAGGCCTTAAAATCAAAAGTCTTCGTTTCAAGCTAAGATTCAAGATTACTCGCATTCGATAATCATTATGAGACAGCTTCCACATCATCCTTGTCTCAGGGAGTGTCCAATGTACTGTTGCTATTGTAGATGTGGCGAGACTGGTCATACTATATCACAGTCAACCACCCTCTCAGTCTAAATAAAAGTTGTTTTTTTTAAATAATATGAATACTTATATTTATTTTATGCATATTTACATACACGCAGAGAAACCTCTTTTGGGCGTTGACCTAGACTGTAATTTAATGTTGCCCTCTCAAGAGGAGTGTCCGTTAGTTTTAATTGCATTTAAATTATTATTGTTTCACTTATTGCATTCCATCAAGTGTTATGTCTATGCTTATTTAATTAACATTTCATGTTCGTTTCGGGAAGTTGTACTCATAATTAGTTTACTGTAATTGCGACATTCATTTAAAGGCTAAGTACTTACTAGCTAGGTTACCTATTACCTACTGCTAAACATCTGCCCACCTAGACCCATCAGTGTACCTTAAGTAATCGTATAGCTAAGCTTACAATGTAACAGATTGTGTTCTTCTGCTAATGCTTGTGAAATGTTCAGTTACGTTCATTTGTTTGGATTAGGTTTTGATTGGATAACTTTCAATTGGATATAATCACAGACTAAATAACTGGAATAACTTTGTTGGAAGTAAATACATAATATATATTTATATATAAATTTAACTAGGGCGAAAAATTAACTAATTAAAAAGTGATCGAGACACGAGACACCAGCCAACTAACCAACCAACCTTGTAAATAATTCTCAACTAGATGTAAACATTTGTACTTAGTTCTAAATAAAATTCCAAATTGCAACAACATTGCCACGGGAAAGTCTCTCATCGAGACAAGTCCATTGCATCCGTCATATAGCTAAACAGATAATATATGTAAATAAAAAGACACACTGTAGGCAGGAGATAATTCAGCAGTAGGTTAACTATTATCCCGTCCCGTGCTTGCCGGTCTCGAACAGGCCCTTCTTGAAAAAAGACGACAGCTGGACGAGGGAGGCACGCGTGAGGCCTGGTCCACCGGGTCCCTCATAGATGGGGCATTGCGGTATCTTCGAGCAGACCACAAACAGGCGACGCAAGTAGAGTTCCAGCAGGCGGCGACGATGTTTGGCCACAGGCTCACTATTGGAGGCAAAAAGCTCACGCCGTGGGAACGGCAGGGCGGATATCTGGGGAGTGAAAGGTAAATTAGATGCTTAATGATGCTCAAAAGTAACTTACCTTGGCTCCATAGCAATGCTTCATGCACAGATGCAGTTCCCGGAAGCGACTGTAGCGACGCAAGATGTTCAGCTTGCCATCGGGCAAAGCGATGCGCACCTCGTACTCGTAGTGCGTTTGCTTGCCAGCGCCGCGCATTACAAAGCTGGGTATGGTTATAAAGTGCTCGCCCTCAGCTGCTGATAGAGAATAGCGAATTAATACCACTTAAGCTTATGGATACGATTTGCAACTTACGAAACTCCCTCATGGAGGGACAAGATCTGGTCATGCTGGGCGTAAAGATTTGCGAGCTGGACTCTTCCATGCTGGTGGGGCTCATCACACTGGAACGCATTATGGAACTGGCTAGCTCATACTGTCGCTCCATGCCTGCTCGCTCCTCGGCACAGCACAGAGCATGTGCCTCCAAGTCCTGCACCGATTGCAACATTTCCTGCTCCAATTGAATGTAGCGACGTTGCAGTTCCTGCAAATCAGCAATCTGTTCATCCAGCTGCACCTTATTCACATCCGTTTCCAGATTTTTCATTATCAATGCCTTCTGGGCCGCAATTTTGCGCCGGAGCGAGTGCAGCGGACAGTAGGGACGAGTCATGTTCGAGTGTCGGCCCAGCTCGCAGGAGGAGCAGGAACCTGTATCCTCATCGCTTGTGCGCACGCCATGTTTATAGTTGCTGATGTGTCCATTTTGAACCAGGGCCTGGTTGCGACTGTCCAGGCACACACCACTGTCACTCATGATGGCCTGCGAACTGGGCTTACCCCCCGAACTGCCGCTGCCGTTGCTTGGGCCGGCAGTGCAGGTGCGAGATCCATCCTCACTGCTACCTGAGATGTCATCCTTGCGCGTGTCCTCCGCCTCATCCTCTGCCTCGCAAGAGCAATTACTAAGCGGTGTCTGCTGACCCTCTGTGATGGTGGGCGACGACACCAGCGAGAAATTCGACTGAGCCGTATGGAAGGTATCACAGGTTTCGTATGTATCCGATTTGGACACATCCTCCGCATCCGGATTTGTGCAGGTTGAGGTGGACATGGACATGGACATGGACTTGTTGCCCAGTTGCAGTTTCAGGTTCTGCTTCTTAGCGCGCATTGCCTGAGACTCGGCTTCACTATCAGCACGCTCCTGGCGCAGTCGTTCCAACTGTGCTTGGATTTCCAGCATGGTCTCATCGACTTTGGCTATTTTGCTGGTGCTGGCATTAAGTATGCGCTCTTTTTCGGCTATTTGTTCGTCCAGCTTGCGAATCTCCTCATTCTGTAAGAGAAAGTAGAGGGTGCGTTAGCAGAAAGTAGTGCGAAAATAGTCCACACTATACACACATTTCTGCGAACCGTATCCTTGATGAACTGAGCCGCAAATAGATCCAATGATTCGGAGACTTGCAACAACAGCTCATCATTGAGTGGAGTGCCCTCCTCAATCTTAAGGCCCATCTGTGAATTGGCAAGTATGGCAAATTTTAGTATCTTCCGTTAAAGCAACTCTCATCTTAGGTCTAAGCAAATAAGAGGGAAAAACAAACCTCGTCCAGTTTGCCACAATCTTGCAACTCCTGCAATTCTTTTGCTACATACTCAGAGAAATCGCGTTTCTTTGAGTCGAGCTGCGTCTGAAACGCTGATATTTGTCTACACACAATGTCGATCTAAAACGAAAAACAAAATGCACCAAAAAGGCAAATCATAATAAGAAACATAAAGCCAAAAGAATATCAAATGATAACAATAATAGAAAGAGAGATAAAGCTAGGTAGGATATGCAAAAATAGTAAATGGAAACGCGACCAAAATCGAAATGATACATGTTTTGATTATGCGGTTGGTTTTAAATCTCTCGTGTTTAGTTCGGAACTTTAGCAAAATTCACCGCCAAAACAATTTCGATAAGCAACCCCAGTTGGTGCCATCTACCTATGAGTCGCCATCTGTTTAGCAACAAACAGGTTAAGGGTTGCCAAGTAGGGTTGTCGAATATTTCAAAAATATCTATATCGATATTTTTGGCGATATTGAAAAAGTATAATTTCGATATAAATATTTTGGTGTCAAAAACATCGATATTTTTGATATTTTTCAATAAAAGCCCGGATCTTAACAATGAACAGGTCTATTGAGGTAATTGAGGCGTCATTTTGACGCGTAATAAGAACTACAATCTGACTGCGCTTAAAAAATATAGATTTGATGTATATTTATTAAAATAAGAAAAGATATATTATTTTTTATTCAATTTTTTAACATAGACGCAAACTTATTCATGAATTTAAATTTATGGAACGAAAGCAGTGTTTACTTTTTTAATTAATCATCTTTCAAACTAGAGCATTCGAACTACAAAGCAAAAAATTTATTCAGTTAAATCTTCGAAACTTAAAAACTTCTGATTTTACCAAGTTAGACAAAGATTTAAGGAAGACAACGAGTTATGTGCTCATCGGTCATTCGGCTTCTGGTTTCAGAAACCACACTTTTTATAGCCGATGCCAATCGTTCCGATGGCACGGAGCTTCCCGGTGTAATAAGATATGACTATGCCAAGTCAGAAAGCACTGGCAATGCGTCTTTCTCTGCAATCCAGAACTTAATAAAGTCCCGTTCCAGGGCAAACAACGGTAAATTCCAATTGTACTCCAATAATTTATTCTCCTGTCCTGGTGGTTGTCGAGATGTCATGGCAGTATTGTTATCAGCGAAGAGCGATCCTTCAAAAATTACGTCTTCAGATGTCGCACACTTGTGTTTAAAGGGAGAATAATATGTGTGCAGCATGACAATAGGGGACTGCCACTTTTTGACGATAGTCGTCATGCTGCAATCATGTTATTCTTTACTGTTTTTAAAAATGAGCTGCATTTCAGCCAAGCATCTCCATGCTTTGCTATTAAGTGCGCTTTTATGTTTGTTGAGTTGCCATGGTCCTTAAAACTTTTTGCACAGTTTGCAGTTAATAAAACAACTTTTAAACAATGTGCCTTACATGTCGAGAGCACAAGAAACAGTCATTCGCAACAGTGCGACCGAACGCTAAAACAAAAATATCACCCAAAATATACGATTATCCGATATATCGCCTTCGAAAAATATTCGATAATGATATTCTTCATTTTGTGTAAAAATATCGATATTTCGATATGTCGATAATATTTTCGACAACCCTATTGCCAAGTTAAATTTCATGACTGATGCGAAAATATTTCAAAATTTTTCAATATATTATTGGAGAATATGATCTAAACGATCACACACTTTCTTACTAAGTGAGAAGCTTGGCTTGGCCCCGTTTGAGGACCTGTATAGCCAATTTTACATTTTTTACATGATCTAAATGATAATACTCAAAATGATGTTAACTCAAATATGCATTAAAACTATAGCTCGTAAATAACCCTCAACCCAATGTTCAGTTTGACTTGCTCACGTCGCTGACCAAAAAAAACAAAAATAGAGGGAAGCTAACTTCGGCTCGATCGAAGTTTATATACCCTTATCGGTCTTCACGAAGACCGAACTTTAAAAATGTTACATAAAAAGCTTGCAGACTCGAGAGAGCGCCAGAGTTAAGCCTAAACACAGACCGATTCAGCGTGAGAAAGAACGAGAGAAGGCATTATTAGCCGAGCCTAAGCTGTAAGCTTACATAAATACTTATGCATACATGGGAAGAAGACCTTGGGTTTCTCTCCTCTCACAACCAAAGGGAGGCCGAGAGCTTAGTTGAAAGTTCCCAGCGGCGCAGAGCTCAACGTGCTCTGTCGAAAATATGCATTACGACTGTCGAAAATGTAAGGCACTACAATCGCTGCTTTTCGTTAGAGAGTTAGTAATCGAAAACAAACAGACTGCGAACATTCTGCTTTACAATTTTAAAAATAATGTACGCATTTGTAATGGGAAGTTCGGCTCTGGCTTACATCCTTAATACTTAGTAATGCAGTTTGTCGGCAGCCCGTTTACAAAGCGGCCATGCATATGGCAAAGTAATGCAGATTGTATGGGAGTTTTTCCTTCATACTGATGGCAAAGTAATGCAGGAGTAACCCATTTTGTAATGGCAATTTGCGCCGCTGCACAGTGGGCGAAATGACCGTTCTAGCTCCATTTAATTAAATTTTCAAATTGTTTATTGGGGCCAAAATAATGTCTCTATCGATTACTAATATTCCACTGAGCTTATCGATAGTTTCCACTTTGTTTGACATGCCCTAGTTAATCAGCTGTGAGCTGACAAACACAACATATGTTTTAGCAGGTGCAATACTCAGCTTTCCCGCACTTTTTTGTGCATTGCCAAATTATTTGTTAAGTGGCCTTTGTGACAATTAAGTGGAAGAAAAGTGTGTTTATTTATAGCTAGGGGTATGTATTAACTAAAAAAATGTTTGTTTATGTTCTGTGCTTAATCGTTGTATAAAATAAATATAGTTAAATTTATTTATACCAGTAACCACATAAAAACGGCGAAAGTAAGACTTGCGTGGACCAGAACTTCCGAGGTTCGTGGGGATTCGCGTTAGAATATTTTTTTTAAATTACTATGTTAAGCTGTGTTTGTGAAATGTCTTATATGAATCCCGGCCACCACTTTACATGATATTACATTTCTTAGGCGCAATGTCGGCATAAAATAAATGCAGTTTTTAGTTTGTCTCAATAATGATATTACCACTTTAAACATTTTTGGCTTTGGGAAACTATTTTTTTGATACAGTCTTAATCAACAAAAGCTCTAGTAAGCTGGACCGTATCGAAATCTGTAAAAACTTGCAAGATTTCACCAATGGGCTTGCTCAAAACGCCGAGATTCTTTCTAGCTATGATGTATTGCGATCATCGAAGATGGATTCAGTGTTCATCCATAGATTTTCTTTGCCAAACCCCTATTTTCTTCTTAAAAATGCGTTTCTTAAGAATAAAAAATTAAAATAATTATTTTCTATATTTTTATTATTTGTTGTAGATGTTTATAAAAGAAATTTCAAACTTTTTCAAGCAAAAAATTATTTTTTCGAATTATTTTTGCTCTTTTGCATTCAAACTACTTGACCGATTTAAAAACAATGTAATACACGATAATTTGAAATTCAATAACCTTTCGATTTATACCTAGCTTTACTCAATCTAACATATTGAGTCGAGGTTGGGCTCAAATTGTAAGTGTACCTAACAAAAAATTAAAAAAAATTAACTTAATCTTAAAAATTAAAAAAAATTTAAAAACATATTTTTTGTTTTTTATTTCTTTTATTCTAACCTTAAAATATTTGTGCAAAGTTTTTTAAATTTTGAAAAAATTTTTGTTTTTAAATTTTAAAAAATTAAAAAAATTTATTAAAATTTTTTGGTATATTTTTTGTTGCTTTTATTCCTATCTTTAAGAGAAAAAAATCAGATTGCGATTATCTTATTTAATTTGGAAGATATTAATTTAATTCCGCTAAATTGGTCATTTCGCCCACTGTGCGCTGGGTTGTTTCGGTACCTCAATTCAATGTGGTCGCACGAACACCGTTGTTTTCGGACACAGGCGAACGGAGTACCGTTTTTTGCGACCTCTAATTAAAACACATACAAAGTAATCAACTAATTTAACTTTAACATCAAATTAACTCATAACTATAAAATGGGAAATTTTATTTGCGAAAGATGCAGCCCTGCCTTTCTCTATATCAGGGTTCCCCAAGCAGAGAGCGCGTAAACGCGACTGTGTCTCTCTCTAACACACAATAAAGGATGACTTCGGCAAGCATTCGGTAAGAATTAGCAAGTAATTCGTGCCCCTGGGGTTATCGTTGGGGAACTCTGCTCTATATCTATTAAAGAGAGTGTCCCGACTGACTGACATTGGCAATCATCACACAGCCTAAACGGCTTAAAGCTCTATTTACACGACCTGATCACTCAGCTGAGTTTTCGTCTGATTTGCTGTCAGGCCGTGTAAAAATGAGTTTAATTAAAACGTGATCTAATTGCAATGTGCTGTCGTTGGCTTTTTTTGGCCAACGATATACATTTGTTATCAATTAAATTAAAGTTCAGTCATCGGCCGGATTTTGGAAAATTCCAGAAAGGATAGAATATGAGGAAGGCAATTCTAATCAGAAACGATCCTCGTAGTGCAGTTCACACAAAGCCCAACGGTAGGGAACCAAAAAATACTGTGCACTCGAAAAGTGGTTTTGAAAATTCTCCGACAGAAAGGATAGAATCTGATCAGCATGAAGGCAATAACGCCGCAATCTAACCTATTTCAGAAACGAAATAGTAAACTTTGCAATGTGATTTTCGCGTAAAGTGGAACGAGAAAACATGACATACAAATGTTCGCGAAATTGGGTAGGGAAAATGCCTCCCGGAAAAATTGAACCTTTTTTTCATCCTATTGGCTTGAAACTCGGTTTTTAAGGATAAAATACGATAAAATTTGAAATGTAATTTTCCAATGTCGGAAAACCGCCCCCAGGAGTGAAGATGACTGGAAAATTGTACATGCAAAATAACTATTTTTCATCCGATTCATTACAAACTCGGTTTGTAGGGTGAAAATGAGAATTCATTAGTTGGTGAATTGGTAAGTGGTTAGGAAGTGGGTGGGATGGGGTGGGCTAGGCGTGGTAAGTTGTTTTGAAAGTGGGTGGGAAGTTCATAGGATGTGGAACGTCTTTTCCGCTAAGCCCAGCAGATTAGACTGCTTCTGGTGCAGTGTTTGCTCCATCAGCAGATTAAACAACACACGGATAAGGTGTCTCATTGCCTTAAACCTATTTTGGTATCAAATGGTACGCAGAGGATTTCTGGTCTGGAGATATAAGGAAAAGACGGGATGTAATGCCCAAGGAAAAGCTTCTAGGAGTTCACCAAGGTTACATGCACTAACAAAGGCTGAGTTTTGGCGTAGATTTTACGATTTTCTGATTAGATCAGCCGGATTTAGCTTTATTTACAGACTTGGGTAATCGAGAAAACTTTAATTCTTTTTGTCTTTTTTATATACGTAAACAAAATTAGAACCTAAATAGAATCATATATCGGTTCGGAACCGATTTCATTTCAGGCATTGCTTGAAATTAACGAAAAAGACTCACCTGAACCTTTTCGTTATTCTTTTCCCACAGCAGCATATCCTTCCGGGCCAGCAGCTCCTGTTCGCGGCAATTTAATAGCTGCAAACCATCCATTTCCTCCTGCTCCAGGCGTATTAGCTCTTCGGTTAGCTTCCTTACCTTGGTCTTGTACTGGTCATGCATCTGTACGCGTTCCTGTGTTTGGAATGAATTTTGTAGTCTAGCCCTTGCACACAGTCCTCTCTACTTACCACATTCAGTTGCTTGAGGGCATTCTCAATGGTATCCAATATCTTGCGATTCTCATCCTGCAGCTCGGGATCATCTCGCGACATGGGACGCTGTGGATAGTATTGCCGTTCGGGACGTTTATAGGGCGAGGCAGACGCATCCTCATCAGAATAAATGCTGCAAGTTAGTAAGTTCTCCCTCGAAGAGGTAATTAATGACAAACGCGACATGTCCAGCTGCGAGCGACTCAAATCCTTGCGTAGCTTGGCAGCTTCCACGGGATTGTTAAAGCGAAAAATGTTTGTGCGTCCGAGCAGTATGATGTCGCCTTGCGAAATTTGTTTGGGTTCATCAATTAAATGAGCATTGACCCAACACTGGGCCAATGGCCAAGGATGCAAAGTTACCACGCCTGCTTTCAGGACAATGCTACAATGCTGCGGACGTATGCCATCACCAACCAGCTCTATGTCTTGGGACAGCTCGGCCTCCTCAGTGCCAATACGTGTTTCACCTTCCTTCAGGCTATACAAGGTCACTCCGGTGGTCACATCGTTGTGTATGCCAATTAAATGTGGCATTTCCGAGTCGAGCACCACGCCCACACCCGATTTACGTAGACCTAGACTTCTTTGCTCTTGCAGAATCGACTGAGCCACTTTCCATTTCTCCGTCCATTCCTCGGTAAGGACTTTCTCCTGAGCCTCCTTCTTCTGCAGATCAGCCAGAACTTTAAGCGAGGGCTGGAGCGATTGCTGAAAGGGTAAAGACATGTTTAAACGACGAAACAAAACTTACTAAGAACAACTACTCACAATGTCACCGGACAGCATGGACTTCAGCTTGTTAATCTCCTCCCGGAGCTCACGTATCAGCTTAACATTTGCATCCTCATTCACTGTGGGCTTATTGATGATATTCTTCGCCCGATTGGCATAGCGCAAGGTACTCAAAGTCTCGCTGTAATTACAATCCGCCGGCGACAAGGCGGCAATCATAATGGTCTTGCTGTTGCCTCCCAGACTATCCTTGAGCAGCCAGGTGAGTATGGAGTCGCGGTAGGGTATGTAAAGCACCCGCTTCGCAGCACTGTTGGGTGTGGTGGCCAGTGAAGAAGAGGTAGTATTGTGACCTCCGCTCGTCTGCTCAGCCAGGGCCGAGATCACGCTGCCGAGTGTAACCAGAGATTTGTTAATATGTGCCCCCTCTTTTAGGCGTTGACCCGTCGCTCCCGTTGCATTGGCACGCTCACTGCAAGAGAGAGAGAGAGGAAAAGGCAGTAGAAATCAGGCTGAATGCTTCATGCTCCGCTTACGCACCTGCCCGCCAAGTCGACCAAATGAATCTTCGAGACTGTCTCGCTTGGCATGTCATTCATGAAGACGGCCTGCACAAACGTGATGGTGAAGATGGCGTGACTGCGACTGCTAGTGTCGTTCATATTGGTACTGGCCGTGGTCCTTTGGGCATTGCCACGCGCTATACACTCCTATACAAGTAGAAGGGCATTAGTAGATGTCAAACTCCGGAAAAAAACACTCCCACTTACCTGTATTTCATCAAAATCGGATACCGCATGCTGTGACAAATTCTCCACATATGGACCCAAACTTCTATGCTCTCGCACGCGCAATCCATGTCCTGTGCTCTGGGCTGCCAGCAGATCCTTTACACGTTCGTTATATATCTCCAGGTAGCTGGCATGGGTGCGATAGCCCGTTCCGGACTCTTGACCCAGTCGCATACGCAAAAATAACTCTTCGCAAATGCGGGGTATAAGACCCGGATTGTTAGGTGTGCCCATCATGGTGAAGGTTTTGCCAGAGCCCGTCTGTCCATAGGCGAAGACGCAAGCATTGTAACCTGCAACCGAGTTAAGTGGAAGTTAATATTAAAGGGCTGCCGCTCAAGCATGTCAAGAAAGTTAATTGGCAACCACACAAGTTGTCAGCAATGCAACAAAGAGTTGCTACCAGAAATGACGACGGTTATGACGGAGAGCGGTGTGACTGAGCATAATAAAATGATCTTCTACATAATTCCAATCAAATAAAGAATTAGCTACACCAGATTCATAAGTAATTAAATACATTATGTTAATGTTTTTTCCAAAAATTCAAAATCCAAAAAAATTTAAAAAGTTAAACATGAGCAACAAGCAAACAAACAAATGCCTTGTGAGAGCAAGTCGTTTGTCGTGCTATTTATAGAACACACGTCTCTCTCTCTATGCGTTTGTCGTCTGCGACGCCGGCAGAATTATGATTTCCTATCCCACGGGATAGGCTTTGGCAATTTGGGCACCAATGTTTTAGAACCAGATATTAAAACCTTAACCGAAACCGTAACCTGTAACCGCTAAAAACACTTTAAAATTTGAAACCGAAACCGAAACTTTATTTGCAAAAACGGTTATCAGTACCGTAACCGAAACAAATATAATATATGAGTTAATTTCGGTTTTTCCTCCACTAGTACAATGAACATTTTACATACATATGAGTTTATTGACTAAAGTTGGCTGCTTATTTTTAATTTGCGCCGTACTGTTGCTAATGGGCTGGCATAACTACGAAGTGCTAAACAGATATAAAGCATAGAAGCTAGTTACTCAGACGCTGGAAATTTTGTCGGAGCGGAAATTATTATTTGATAATTTCAAGAGCCGCTCCGACAATGTAGTGTGACCAGGCAACAACTTTCGGACATTGCCAGTTTTGGCTATTGCGTAGCACTCTGTCTAACACTGACTCACTTTGTCGTATGCGTGCTCATTAGACCGTACCGCTTAAAGTAGTTTTTTGTCTAGTTTTGGCACAACATGGCTCAAAAATTTATATTTTATAGAAAATTTATCAAAAATCAAAAATCAGATATATTGAGGTTTGTGGCGAGATGTTTAGAGTTCCATTCTCCCTATTTGTTTGGTGTTAGAAACGTCAAGTAGGAAAACATTGAAAATGTTAAAAAATACAAAGGCAAATATAAAAGGGCTCAAATAAAAAAGTGGTGATTTTTACTCAAAGTTTAAGAACAAATTGCACTAGTCACTAAAGAGAAAAACGAACAGAGGAAAGCGTATTAACAAAACATACATACATACTTTGGCGAACACGATTTTTAAACATTTTTATATAAATTAATTGTTTAACAAAAATAAGTCTAAAGTGCGCTAAAATATTAACTGAGGTGGTTTGGTTCCACAAACGAACAGTGTGTAGAAAGACGTGAGCAGGAGATTATCGTAATATATATTTTAGTTTGAGAGTGGAAACAAAGCAAAAAAAGCGGCCGTAGAAAGATACGGTGTAAAAGTAGTAGATTTTTAAAGTCAGCAGGATTTAATTAGTTGAGAGAGGCAAAGTGCTTACACAACACATGAAAAAAAGAAAATAGTATTTGTCGGCACTTTTTAAAAGGTCTCTGCTACATTGACAATCAAAAACAAATTAAGGAGAAATTTGAACTTTTAAAGCCTTCGAACCTCGATACATTTTGGATTTCTGTTCATTTTCTAAAAATACAGATTTTTTGGGCCAGTTGTGCAAAGATCGTTACATGTTGAAAATCGTATGGAGAAAAGTGTCTAGTGCTCATGGTGGAATTAATAAGGTGAAGCTAGGCATACATATATTGGCCCTCAGCAGAGGCTGACGGCTTCAGCTTTTTAACTGCACATGGTGCGTGCTTAGTTGAACATATTTGATTATTAGAAAGATTACACACACACTCGCACTTGCACACTCGAATAATGGACAACATTAATTCGATGGAATAATCTGGGAAATAAGCCCCAAATTCAAGCTTGACGGAAATTTGCAGTGCACTATACGCGTATTGGATCATTGCTTACGGGAGTAAAATTTTATAATGACGCCTCGCAGGACTCGCTTGGACAGTCAAACTCTAAGGCTAATGTCAGAGAGCGCGCGAGAAGCGTTGCGATACTATTGGGCGAGAATGAGCGATAAACCACTACAACCTATTTTTTTAGCAATCGCTCGAAAAGTGTCAGAGTGAGGGCGGAGCGACATGAGAGTGCATGCGATAAAGCGACAGCGATGCGAGAAAGCAGTTTGCAAACCTGCTCGATCAGCAAAACTTAATTTATCCGAGACTCGGAAAATGCTTAAAATAAGGGAATCGATTAAAATTCCTAAATTCACAAATCAATATTCCCGATTTCCAACTGAACCGAACCGTTTTGATTCTTGGTTTTCGGTTGGACTAAGCATTTTCAAAAGAACGTCGGTTCGGTTACGGTTTGGTTCGAATCGGTACAGAACCGGTTTGCATCCCTGAATTGGAGCAAGGCAACTCGCTGCTCTCAAGGAATTGCGCTCACAATAATCACAGAAAATCAAGCTCGCGCTCTCTGAGTTGCATTCTCTCACTACTGGCCTCTTCTTGTATTACTAAATCATGGTAAATTCTGAGGTAAAATTATGTCATCTTCTCGCATTGCTCATAGCAAGAAATATTATTGCTTCTCGCGTAGCATCACTTCTCGCACGCACTCTAACATTAGCCTAAATGCTATTATGATATTTAGATGTAATTACAATATCGATTAAGATGTCATTTCTGAGAATAACCATTGGTTACATGAAGGTACATAGCTAAAAATGGTATATTCGTTGACCAATGTGTATTTATCTAATTAGTTAAACTTAACTCGATACTTCTGCGAATAGAGTAGTTTCTTATATTTTAGTTAAAACTTATAATGTTATACTTTAAAACAGGCGAAAATAATGGTGCAAATTCTGTTTAAGAAATTTGAACTAAGTACATTTACTGAATAAATGAGATTCCAAATGGGGATTTGTCAAAGTAATATTTTATACTAATAACCGAAACCCGAAACAGAATAAGGCTAATAACCGAAACCCTAACCGTAACCCATAACTCACAACCGTAATATAACTGTAACCGGAAAAAGCGATCGGTCAAAACAGTAACCGTATCCCAAACCGTTATTCGTTTCGGTTTTAATCTCTGCTTTAAACTGTTTCTATACCAGTGGTGCCCAAAATGTCAAAAGCCTATCCCATGGGATAGCAACTCATCATACTGCCGGCGTCGCAGACTAGCACGCTCAGCTGCTTGCTCTCTTACGACACGAGCTTTCGGCTATTTCTTTTCTCACGAGGCATTCGTTGGTTTGCTTGTTGCTTGATGTGGCTGTGTTTGGGCTCCACCGTTTTTTTATACCCATATTTGTGCAGCATATCATATGATTGCAGCTGGTTTTCACATCGTTTTCCAGTACGAAGATCGTTGAATAGGACAATCTTTGTAGTGTTTAATCCAAAATAACTTCTCTCTTTGCGTAATCGTAGCTATATTTCTGGAGTCATTAAAACAACTATCCAAATTAACTAATTAGTCATTGACTGCCGTAGCCGATTACTAGTCTAGATTTAGTGTAAATTTTTGTTTAAAAATGTTGGCCCCAACTTCTCAAATTTGTTACCAACTAAATTGCGGTAATCGTGACTGAGCCATTAACATCTAATCACTTTTACTACCATCTTCTGCTGATCAGGTGTCAGATAAAAATGGATGGGGGACAGGCCGTGTTGCGCCCACTGAGCGGTTTAAACACTTCAACAGGTTGTTGGGCTGACTGGCGTGTCTAAGATAAGATTTAACGATTGGCTTACGCTGCTTTTGCTGTTGTTGTCATCTAAGACCGCACAAGCGGCGTAACAGCATTTACAACGCCATGACTAAACCTGACTTCATCATTCAGAGGAGTCTTTCCGTCAGCCGTCAGGTGGACGCCGCTTGCAATGTTTTGTTTACCTTTTGTTCCATTGCACATGGTTAATTCCTCATCTTGACTTGGTAATTGGATATTGAAAGCGTGCCAAGCAGCTGTTCCATTTCGCTTGGCATTTTGTGTAGTGGGCGAAAGTTTTTTTGTTGTTGTTGTTGTGTGTTTTAGCAATAACAAATGAAAATTTAGACATTTGTTTTTGTTTTAAGCGTTTGCTTACAGTGAAAGCGCATAAAATATTACGCATTTGGATGCAATGCGAAATTTGTGTGGCGAGGCCAACTCAATGACATTGGCCGCCGGGAAGAGGTAGACTTTGGGTACTGATCAAGTGAAGCAGGCGGAAATTTGCATGATTATAGTAGCTGGGGAATATGTAATACTCAGTCGAGTGAGTCGAGTGAGTCAAGTGTAGCCGGTTGTTTACAGTAAGGAAATTCGGGTAATGGACAAAAGACGAAGCCCAAAAATGAGTACATTCAGCTAATGGCTTAGCAAATTGAGCGATATTATAAACCATGACATCATGGTCCCCTCCCCACCCAACTCACCTTCGTAGGCACAGTCCACCACATCATTGCCCAAATCACTGTACACCTGCTCCTGGGTGGCAAAATGTGAATCTTCGGTATCGAATGACCAATATGAATAGTCAAATGTAAAGTCATGATGATTGTCGCGTCCCGCATCGCGTATGGATTGCAATCGTGGCTTGAGTAGGCGTGTCTTCTTGCCCTCCATTTCCATAATGAGCTGAGCGTCCATGTCATTTTCACTGTAAATGAAGAAAATTATGAAAATTTAACAAATTTAACGTATTTTCCTCAGTTTGACCTTGCCCCCATTTGCTGGCGTCAAACAGGCGAGCGAGCTTATTGTTAGAGTTTTATATAATCAATTCCCCCCGCACTCTTCCATCGCTTTTGATGACATTTCGTGTTGGCATCAAAAATAGCTGGGAACTTCAGCTTAGCTAACAACAGCTTGCTCATAAATATTCCAATAAACAAATTTTAGCATGACCTGAAATGACGCCAGAACTTCATAGTTCTCCCATTTAAGTCACATGATTGTGGTGCACTACAAAAAAAGAAATTCCGGTTTTATAAAGGGAAACATCAAATGAGAAAACTTGATTGCAACATCAAAAAGAAAGCGACGCAAACAAAATGAGAAAAAAAATAGCTGGCTGCGCTCTAGGCAAAGAACATTTGTTCAGGGTAAGTTGGAACCGCCGAACCGGTTGACTTGAGTTCATGGGGCACCCACACACAAACAAACACACTCTAAACGAAAGAAAGAAAGAAAGAGAGAGAAAACAATCAGCTAGATGCCACCCAATTTAGTGACTCAATACCATATGTGCTGCAGTTAACCCAAGAGTATATGTATACTCTATAAGAAAAGGTATTATAAATTGCCTTCGACGTTGATGTGTAACGAAAAAGAGGGGGGGGGAAATGTTGTTGGTTTTATTAAAAAAAAAATTAAAAAAATTTTTTGTTAAAAAAAAAAAATTTTTAAAAAAAAACGTTAATAATTACCCTCTAAAAAAAAAGATTATTTTTGTAAAACCACTTTACAAAAAAAAAAAAAATAAATAACCCATTTGAACTGAAATATTTTTGTAGTATAGTTTGGAATGGTGATCTCAAAAATTAATTTTAAAAATTTTTTCATGGCTCCGTTTTTGAAAAATGAATTTTTTTCACTATTTCGGTAGGTGCTCTTACATTTTAACCCATAACTGACTTCATAATTGTCAGATAGAGTCGAGCCCGATATGAATCGAAAGGTAATTCAGCTGCTAACGATAGCATAGAACATTGTTTTAAAATCGGTTAAGTAGTTTTCATTCAACGACCAAATATATTTCAAAAAATTCAATTTTTTGCTCAAAAATGCAAGATATTTTATTTTTAAACACCTAGAAAAAATAGAAAAAAATCCAAAAAAAATATTTTTATTTTTTCTACTTAAGAATCGCACTTTTACGAAGACAATATGGTATTGGTGAGGAATATCGTGTCACACGTACCAATGATGGATCAAATTGAGTAGAAGAACTAACAGTCAAATTTGAGTATTTTGTGTGTTCACAAAAAATAAACTTGTATTTTTCTTCGTCTTTTGGTCACTTTATGAAGTTAGCGAAAAGCCAGAACAAAAATTATAATCAAGAACCGAACAAAAGTCGAAGCAAACCGAAATTTATTTTTGAATAATCACGAAAATACCACATTTTTTTGCACTAAATTGCTCACAGCTCCTGTGTTTGTTCATAGATTTTGATAATCGTTATCTGGTTTTCTTCGTAGAAGTGCGATTCTTAAGTAGAAAATATAAAAATAATTTTTTTGGATTTTTTTTATATTTTTTCCAGGCGTTCAAAAATGAAATTTCTCGCATTTTCGAGCAAAAAATCGATTTTTTTGAAATATTTTTGGTTATTGTATTCAAACTACTAAGCCGATTTAAAAACAATGTTTTACGCGATTACTGGCAGTTCAATTACCTTTCGATTCATATCTTGCTTGACTCTATCTGACAATTAAGAAGTGAGATATGGCTTAAATCGTAAGAGCACCTACCAAAAAATGAAAAAAAATCATATTTCGAAAACGGAGCCATGAAAAAAAAAAAAAAATTTATAGAAAGGTTTGTGATTTTCTGAGATCACCATTCCATTAAACTAAATTAAAAAAATTTCAATAGAAATGGGTCTTTTTGGCTGTAAACTAGTCGTCTGTCTGTCCGTCCGTCCGTCTGTCTGTTTCTACGAACTAGTCCCTCAGTTTTGGGGCTATCGAGCTGAAACTTTGCACAGAGTCTTTTTTTACTGCACGCTGCTAATATGTCGGAACCGACCGGATCGGATGACTCCTTCTTGTAGCTGCCAAATATTTTTTTTAAAAATTTGTTTAATAAAAAAAAACTTTTTTTACTCATTATTACTACTCTCTAAACACGGACATGGGTAATATGTAATGTTTTTTACAGCAGATCTGCGAAGTTAATGTTAGAGAAGCTAATTTTCAAATACAAATTTTCTCTTCCTTTCTTTTTTCATTTTTTATTCAATTTATAGTTTTCAAAATATAATCTCTACAATAATACATTAAGCTCCATCATTGTTTTTTTGGAAAATTTACAAGTTAAAGAGAATAAAATATACAATTAATCACAAATATTCTGCTATAATGCTCTGCCTATAGACAGAAGGCTCTTTTAAAAATTGGTTCAGCGTGCTCCAGTTGGGTCCGTTTAGAATTGAGATCAACTGCTGAAGGTTTAGTTTAAAACACGCCAATGGGCAACCCTGATTTCCTGCAGGATTGGGCAGATCGTTGGGTGTATTTGTGCTTCTCAGCCAAACGGCAAGGCAGTGAAATCGAAGTTCCAATAAAAAATTTGACGTAGTGTATATAGGATCGAGGCGACTTTCGGTAAGGTCAAACGTCTTTCTCAAGTATCCGAGATGTGAGCCCCGAGTATACGTAAAAAGCGACGGGAAACCAGTTTTCAAGTGGATTGCGTAGTTCGGCGAATTACGTGGTAGACGAAAGACTTTTTGATGAAATATCTTTGGAGTCATTCTATTTCCTTGTATGTCCTGAATCCCCACATCTGAGAACCATAACACATAATTGAATGGGCAGTGGCTTTAAACATTCGGTATTTGACACTTTGTGGCATGTGCCGTTTATCCAGAAGCGTATTCCATGTACTATTAAGAGCTTTTATAGAATCTCCAATTTTTGCCTGCATGTGTGGACATGGAGGAAGAGTAATTCTCAAATATTTGATGTATGCAACCCGTTCGATTATTGCTGAATTCCTGTGCCATTTTCCATCTGCAGCGATGCGACCTCGGTTGTCTCTTACGACCATGATTTTACGCAGCAGTCTGCGTACAGTTCGTCTAACATGTGTTGCAAATCGTGCTGTACATCGTTTGCGTACATCAAGAGTTTTACGCGCGAACCTCCAATTGAAATGCATTCAGAAAGCGACGTTGTTAAGTCGTCTATAAACAGCGCAAACAAAAGCGGGCTTAACAGGCACCCCTGCTTGACTACAGAGTTGTTTGAAAACCATTTAGACAGTTGTAAGCCGTCCCATACTGGGGATGTATTGCAGGGACGGTAATCGTTATAAGTTTTATTTTAAAAATATGATTTTTACGATTTTCTTCAAAAATAATGATTATTTTTGACTAATTAAATAAAACTTAAATAATATTAATTATTTCTGATCTATGATTGAATACATTTCATATGATACACCACATGTCCTTCAAGGACGAATATTAAGTATCTACTATTTCCTAATAAATTTCATTTATTCCTCTGTTTTCGGATGGTCTTAATTAAGATTTGTATTCTATTAAAAAATATATCCAATATTATTGAATAATTCATCATGAATCTAAAAATATTTTGCTTCTTGCTTTTGTAAATCATTCAATAAACTTTGGAATTAAGGATCTAAACAACAAAAACGTAATATAGATTTTTCGCGAAATGTTCAATGTTTTATGAGTATTGGGAATCATTAAGATTTGATAGATCGCAATCGTAGACACGTAATTTTATAAGTTAGACTATAAAGTAGATGAGTAAATTGACGGGTCAAGATCAAGCGCTCCAAAGAATCCGAAAATACACAACATTTTATGATTAGTTCAGATCATGAGTTAACAACTTTTTTAGATCCATTAAAATTTTCCATTAGATCCAATTAAATAATTTTAAATTGATTTTTTACAAACTATGTGGCATCTCTTTTATGCACACTTTAATCGATATCGTGTGAAATCGCAAGCATATCGAAGCGTAATTTTCAGAAGTCACTCGTTGATTAAAATGCCTAAAGACGTTTATAAACAAAAATTCCAATGTCTGGCTACAGCAGCCAGATTTAAAAACCTGGATGTGTCGCGATAAGTCGGACAGCAACTCGAAAGTGGATCAAATTCGCGAGCATATGTCGTCAAAACATATGCCCCAGAAACAAATCCATGTTTTAATCAAGGAAAGAAAATTAGTTTTAAACCAGATGGAAATTGCATTTTCAATTTGCAACGTTGACGGAAAAGTGTCACAAAGCAAATATATTGAGCGGCTTATACAATTACACAGCGCTACAGTGCGAAATAACCTGCGTGTTGGCATAGCGTACGCTGTAGAGCAGGTCGCGTATAGCACTTCCTCATACTTGGTTATCCTCGGGGACCCCCAAAATCTGAAGTTAAGGCCGAAAAACCGTTTAATGGTTTTTTTTGCTCACTTAAATTGAAATAACTCGCGAATGGACCATCTGATTTTATATAACTTTGCCAACTCTGATAGCGACGAGAAAAGTCTAATATATTATATTCATAGGTTATAGTTACTTACCGCGATGGCTGAGAAATGCGGGTTACAGATCTTGTGTTTTCAACTTTTTTTTTCGAAATTTGTACTTTGACCGTCACTGTTTTCACTCTTTTATTCTGTGCAATTTTTCCTTAAGGTTTATTATAAAAGCCCGTTGAACTTTGGTTCTCCCCATGAATTTGGTTACCTAATGGCGAAGTTATTCGCGGATATGTGAACACACCTCGAAAATCTAGTATTCTTTTTAAGTGAGTTTACAGAAAATCGATTGACTTAACATTATTGCCCTTAAAAGTATAGTTTGCTAAAGTTTAGTGGGAAATTGAAATTCAATTTTTCATATAATCACATAAATGTTTGCATAAACGTCAAATTAACAATTAATGCATCTTCACTACCTGTACCATTTCTGTTCCCAGTGATGTTTTTTGCAGGAACAGGAAGCATCACCTACCTAAAATATGTTTTCTGATCGCATAACCGTCGAGTCGATATAGCCAACGCCTGCGTCGTCCGTATGATCGAACAGATTCGAGATGGTAAGAGATAGAGGTTTGGCATATGAATAAACCTCTTATACTTGCTCATATCTTATTCTGTCATATATAGCAACTAGCACTACATATGGACTCATGGTAAGAATCAAAAACATCCTGAGCATGCACTTCCGCACGTACAGAGTTTTTTATTGGACTCTGCCGAGTTTCTTACTTGTTTATTATTCAGCTTATGTTCCAAGCATTTGATTTTAAATTCCGGTTATCATAGCTAAATCGTTTAATGGGCTCGCGCCCGCTTGAGTGTTGCCTGAAGTTCAATTTTTAATTCGTATACCCCATACCAAAAGATTCTACACATTAGCGGTATGTACTCCACATACTTAGTGGACGGATATACCTGCATTAATCTTGATCTGACTGATCATATAGGGTTACAGCAACGAACAAATATGAAAACATTTGTGTGATTGTGTAATAACATGAAGAACTATATTTAAATTTCCCACTAAACTTTAGCAAACTAATACTTTTAGGGAGCAATAACGTTAAGTCAATCGATTTTCGTAAACACACTTAAAAAGAATACTAGATTTTCGAGGTGATCTTCTCGCTATCGAATATACAAATTTATATAAACGTGGTTCGAGTTTCAATTAAGTAGAAAAAGATCAATATTATGGGCGCCTAACACAATTTTATGGAGAAAACCAAATGTTCAACGCTGAATTACACCTTTTATAATAAACCTTCAGGAAAAATCCCAGGTTATTACAATTTTTGGAAATTTGTGGTGGTATTTAAATTTGCTGTTTAAAAAAAGGAATTCAAGAGCATGTAACTGTCTCGAATCAAAAACGAGCCCACTAAAAATAATTTTGGATTTATTTTAGGTTGCCGGACCATTAGGTAAAATTGGCTATACAGCCGCTTAAAGGGGCCAAGCCAAGCTTCTCATAATCTCTTGGCGTATGTGCTTTCAATTTATCGCACAAGAGAAAGGGAACTACAATTTAACGCCGAATCCGAACGGCAAAGTTTGAGAATTAGCTTTTTCATGGCTAGTTAGTTGCTATTTTAAAAACGTTTGACGCATATTCGGTCAAAATAGTTGCTCAATAAGCCAACATCCACTAATTAAAATAGGGAAATAATGAAAATACTTTAAAATTTTTGTCCGAAGTAAATAATTATCGAGACAGCTCACCCTTTTCGGATCTGGTAGCTTTCGCCCTGACTCTGCTTTTGTTACCATGGTCGAATGCGGAAGTAGAGAGGGTATTTAGCTAAGAAATTTTGGATTAAATAAAAAAATCCACAGATCGGCTACATGTGGAGACGTTAAATGCTGTGCTAAGACAAAGAAATTACCCAATTAGAAGTTATTGAAGAATAGAATAAATAAATAGAATAAATTAATTAATCTTTTATCCATTTTCCGGTTTTTTTTTTAAGTTTTTATTCTTTTTCTCCTTTTTTTCATTCTGTTCTTTTAATTCTAAAAAATATTGGCATCACTGGCTGCGACGCCGGCAGAATTATAAGTTCCTATTCCATAGGATAGGCTTTTGGCATTTGGGCAACACTGGTTAATCTAAACCTGTGCAACTTTTTAAGGACATTTTCTGGTTACGCCTTCGGACCGCGATATTTTTTAAGAGCATACCGAAACTAAAAAAATCCCCCAAAGGACTTGGTCCTATCACATCGTTAAGGTACTTTTTTGATACCAAACATATTTTCACCCCAATCTGTCCATATATCATAAACCATTTCGAATTTTGTTTTTATATCTTGGACAAAGTTAAAGATATAAACTAGAGGAAAAAAAGTCATGAACAGACTTACCCAAAAAATTTGCATCTATTGCTTCAAAAAGTGCAAAAACTTCGAAAAAAGGGCAATTTTTCATGTTTTTTGCGGAAACGGCTAAATCACTGCGAATTTGAAAAACCTTTCTTCTGCGAAATTATCCCAAACAACAATATAAACAAATCTCTAGTACACGCCAGCTTCATACGAACACCCGTTCATACCGTTTTGATACTATAAAAGTTATCTTTTCTAGATAACACTTTGTATTCATTATGAACTTTACTTCTCAGTGTGTTAAAGGTAAAAAAAAAAAGGAAAAAACGTAATTATAACCAAAGGTAAAGGTTTTAATATTTTTGATGCTGGTTCATGGACTGACTTCCAGAACTAGAAAGATGATCCAAAGGCATACATCTATTCGTGTTTTCGCTACATCCAGTGTCTTCTAGGTTTTCGAAGCCTTCATTCTCATACTGGCATACTTTGTGGCCCCACCAACCTCCGAGAGCAATACATTTAGCTTCTTGCCTTGATATCTTTTTTCCATTGGCATTGTAACCTGGTGGAATCGCTCCCTTGTTCGTCCGATTCGGTGGGTAATTGTTTCATAAAAACATCCAGATGTTGATGCATCATTATCACAGTCAACGTCTCGATGATAAGCTCAAAACATTTGAGCATTCTTGCCACTAATTTCCTTACTTCATCTGGCTCAGCTCGGTGCTTTCCTAAAACGTTCTGAATCGCAGCTTTAAGACCCTCCCATGCTTGCCGGTGATTCTTTTCATTAATTTTCTGATATCTGGGCCCTTCTGACTACCTGTTTAATGCAAAATCAGCCAAGTCAGATATAAAAATAATTAAAATTACATAATTACCAGCTTTAATTTTTGCATCGCAATCAAATATTTCGGCACTAATTTTAACAGCAGTCTTAATGAACTTTGAAGGGATTCCCAATTTTATGTATCGAAACGATATGAAGGGGGTTCGTATGAAGCTGGCGTGTACTAGAGATTTGTTTATATTGTTGTTTGGGATAATTTCGCAAGAAGAAAAGGTTTTTCAAATTCCCAGTAGTTTAGCCGTTTCCGGCAAAAAACATGAAAAAAATTGCCCTTTTTTCGAAGTTTTTGCACTTTTGAAGCACTAGATGCAAATTTTTTGGGTAAGTCTGTTCATGACTTTTTTTCTCTCTAGTTTATATCTTTAACTTTGCCCAAGATATAAAAACAAAATTCCAAACGGTTTATGATATGGACAGTTTGGGGTGGAAATATGTTTGGTATCAAAAAAGTACCTTAACGATGTGATAGGACCAAGTCCTTTGGGGGGATTTTGAGTTTCGGTATGCTCTTAAAAATATCGCGGTCCGAAGGGCGTAACCAATTTATGTGTTGCACTGTGTTATAATTACGAATGAATTGAATTGAGGGGCGTAGCTTCAGGTCATGTTACGTTTGCAAATAACTTTCACAAATGAGGTTAGTCGACTGTCCAGTTGTTTCAAGAACCTGCCCGATCTATCATCAGTAGTCTTTGCCCACCCAGCTACAATTTGCTAAATTAATTAGTTAATGCTAAAATTGAAATTTATCAAAAATTATTTAAGAAATATTCATGCAGTGTAAGAGTATGGCATGTTCGACCAGTCTGGCTTAAGCATTCGCTTTTACTTCATATCATGGCAAACGTCTTGTCCCATTTAAAGTGACAATTTTAGGTCATTCCTCTCTGCTCTGCCCATAGAGACGCATGTTTGCGCTCCAGTTTACAATGCTCTCGAGTGTGATCTTAATTCCATAATCTTTGGCTTGTTGAGGAAGAAGATTCAAGTTGACTTTAATCTTTTTGAATAAGTTTCCTCTCGGCCTCTTTGTCTCGCTGGTTGAATTTATCTGCGTTGATTTATTTCTCAATTATAAATTCATGCACAAATAATTTGTTAGTCTGACTCATAATCAAAGCGAGCAGGCAGCAGGCAGGCATTCATGATATGGAAGTTGTTTGCCAAGTATGTACATATGTATGTGGTAGTTTCGTGCAGAAAGTGCTTTTGTTTATCTCTTTCTGTGTGTAAATATGTGTGAAGTGCTAAAATCACAACGAATTTCGGGTGCAATGTGTGTATAAGTAATAATTGTATACATTTTCTTGCTTTTGTTTTCGCATGACGTTGAGAGTGGGGCACTGTTGCATGACTAACAATAGCCATGGAAATTGTGGAGTTTTGCATAAGCCAAAACGATGATGTCACAAATTTAAGTACTTTTATAATTACATTACACTTTTTGTTTATATCGAACTGATTGCGGCAAGATGAATGACATCATTATGTGTATCTTTCTTTCTTTCTTCGTTCTGCCAACTTCTCTGTGGGGCTTTTGTTTCGCCGTTTTTATGCCAAAAGTAACTGTGTGCCAACAAAAGCAATGACCGCACTTCAACCAGATGGACAAGATAAAGACACAAAAAACACAACAACAACAAATTTATGTTTAATGTGGTTTTAAATAGCCACCGACATGGCCCATTCCCTCCTAAGCACGTCTGTGTTAACTTAATTTGTTGGTAACAACTGGTGAAAGGGTTATGCGCAGCAGTACCAACCAAATTTGTCTATTTATTAGTGAGAAGCGCAACAGTTCCAAGGGGGCGTTTACCCTTTTCCTGATTTTTTCTGGTTTGAGAAACTTACCGCGCATTAAAGGGGCGAACCCTTACAGCAACCTTGAGCGATGACATTTTTGCTGGGTGGATGTTTCTACTCCTTTTTCGCTGGTGTCTACAGTTATGCTATGTATGAGATGAGAGGGTGGCAGCAGCTCAATGCCAGCTTGTTTGACCACTTGTCTGACTGCCCCCTGATTGACCAACAGCCACGTTACTTTTTGCTGGTTAAATTCTATTTCACTTTATTGTATTCTCTTTGTTTTTCACCTTGTTGGCCTTGTTTTAGTTTAGTTTGTTTTTCTTTTCGTTTTCTTGTACACCGTTATTTGGAGCAGCAGCGCTCCCTCTCCACTGCTGACCGCGACTGGCCTGCACAGACAACTGCACATAATAATACAAATAATTGTGCGCAATTCAATTTTGATTCACTGACACAGCAACTGGCACCTCGCATCATCATCATCATCACAACAACAACAATAAGAATAACACCTCGACATCAGGGCAGTTGATGCATTGGTATGGGTGTTAATTTTTGGGTATATGCAAATTGCTGCAGCCCGCATTATTGAACACACACAGAGACACACGCACGCCCATACGTATGACTTGTAAGTAGGCAGCAAGCGTAAATTAGTTAGTTGTGTATTTGTTGTAAATTTTATCTTCACAAACGCGACTTTTGTGGCTGTGCGTCAAATTAGCGATGAATTCGAACAGTGTGACCATCCACGGATGCCTGATAGTTACTGCCAATTGTTATCGCTTGTCCAATCGTTGTATCGAATATTCATATCAATGGGGCAACCCTGCTTTTGGACACTTACCAACACTGTAATTTAAATTCAAAATTCAAGAGCGTAGAAAAATAAAACAAAAAAAGAATAAAAATCAAACATTTTTTTACAAAGAATGTGTATTAAGAAGAAAGCTCTTTCCGTATTTAGATCTCCCCATGGAATCTCCGTCCTCACCAGTAATAGCTGACATAATTATGAAAAAGTCCTTCAACAGGTCAAGACCACCAGACTCTTAACCAAATATGTAGACGACCTATTTGCGATAGTTAGAGAAGATGACATAAAAATAACTTTACAGACGCTCAACTCATACCATAAGCACATACAATTTACCTTTGAAGTAGAAGAAGACAACAAATTATCCTTTCTTGACTCCGCAGTGCACAGGATAAACAACACTTTAACGGTTAACTGGTATCAAAACCCACAGCTACAGGGTTGTCCATATTCGACGGACCCATCTGGCAACGCCATAACTTTTGACAGAGATGTCAGATCGCTTAATGACATACCGCGTTTGAAGCGTCAGTCCAAGCAGATTTTTACCATGGAACAATACACGCCACGCGAGCGCTCTGAAATAGTTGAAATTTACATTCAACAGAACAAGTCAATTGTGAAAACTCAACGTGCTTTTAAAAAATTAAAAAATGTGACCGAAATGTGTGAAATGGGACCGTAAATAAGCAAAATTGCCGTATTTACGCCACTGAAAATCCTCAGGAGATTCAAGAAGTGCCTCTTCATGACGAAAAAGTCACAGTTTGGTGCGGCGTTAGTGCGAAAACGGTCATTGGGCCGTTTTTCTTCCAAAATGAAAATGGCCATGCTGTTACCATCAACCAGGAGCGTTATCGCGACATGATGACCAATTTGTGATGCCAATTATTCGTCGAAAGCGTATGAGGCAGTTCTGGTTTCAACAAGACGGCGCTCCACCGCACACAAGTCGCATAACAATCGATTTTCTGAAGAAATTGTTTCCGGGCCGTTTGATGTCGAAAAGTGGTGATTTGGACTGGCCACCGCGTTCGCCCGATTTGACGCCGCCTGACTTCTTCTTGTGGGGATATTTGAAGTCAAGGTTTACGTTAACAAGCCAAGGACCGTAGAAGAGCTCAGGACAACATTCATGAAGAAATAGCCGCTATTCCGGCCGAAATGTTGGCGAAATCGATGGAAAATGCTGCAAAAAGGGCACAATACGCCATCAACGCCAGAGGCGGCCATTTGAGAGATATCATATTCAAAAATTGATGTAAACAAATCTACTTGGAACAAATTAAATGATTAAGATTGCCAACCGCCAAATTTTTATTTTTTTTTTGATTTTTTTAAAAAAAAAACATGGGTCCGTCGAATATGGGCAACCCTGTAAAAAAAAAAAAAAAAAATTATTTGTAAAAAAAAAAAGAAAAAAAAACAAAAAAAAAATTTTTTTTCGAAAAAAAAAAAAAAATATTTTTTTAAAAAATTAAAAAATTCCAAAAAAAAAAAAAAAATTATTTTTAAACTTTCCTTTAAAAAACCACACTTTCGAAAAAAATAAAGTATTGAAAGAGAAAATCTATGGATGAACACCGAATTGATCTTCGATGATCTGAATAGATCATAGCTGGGAAGAATATTGGCGTTTTGAACAACTTTTCACAGATTTCGATGCGGTCCAGCTCACTACAGGTGTTTTTCTTCAAAACTGTATCGAACCGGGGCTCCGGTTCGAACCTGAACCTTGGAACAGCGACCTTCTGAACGACCCCCGATTGAACCCCTTTCGTTTTTTTTTAGGTTTACAGTCCTGTTCTTAACTGGTATGTGTTTAAAGAACGAAATTTTCAGTATTAATAGAGTTTGAATTTATAGTCCAGAAAATTTAGGTTTAGGCCCCCCCTGCACCACCAAGCGTACGTCCCTTTTGAAAATTATTTACCCAGATGCCATGCTCCTAAAAGTACATGATGCAAATGCTGGTACAATCTATCGCAATCTATCAGAGGATCTGACCAACCACCATTTAGGTTCTCTGAAGTTTTTCCGAAAAAATATTGAAATCAAACTAAAGAATTCAGTCTCGCGCCGATTAAACACCAACATACTTGTAGTAGTAGTAGTAGTTTATTATTTGCTATCGTGGGCATGGCGTAGCGCCGTCAGCCTAAGCAGTTTCATACATTGAACATAAATGATTATTTTAGATTTTACATTAAATACATTAGATTTTGAACAGCAATTTGACATTTAATTTTGACTGGACCTGGCACATGGTTTATAAATTACTAAAAGGACTCTGTTAATATTTTAGATCTATATTTTAGAGCATCCGTGAGAAAACTGCCTTATATCTCCCAATTTGTTCCGTTCAAAATGTTCAGGTACTCTTCCACTTGCAGATCTTGTTTCCCGAAATGTAAAAGCCTGTACTCCCGTTGAATTGGACACCTGGCTACAATGTGTTCAGTGTCTTCTCGTTCTGTGGTGTTGCAAAGCGGACACTGCTCGCTTTCGTTTTCAATGTGAGGGCGGTAGTTCAGATGTAGCATTTCTACTCTCGTTTTAAAAATAAGCGATATTTTCGCAATCGCCATGCTATCCTGGAAATAGTTGTTTGCTCCTAGGTCGTATGTCAGTCTGCTGTAAGTGGTCCTTGAGAGGCTTTGTCGAGCTGCGTTTACATTGGATCGCCTGGAAGAAGCTTCGATGCTGGTCAGCATTTTTTCATGCTCATCAGTCCATTTATTTTGGTTATCTAAGGATATCTCTGTGTTGTATTGTGACGCAAGCTCTACCCAATTCTGGAATATTTGTGCCTTGTGTTGCAGTAAGTATGCTGCGACCACTTTTGGGTACCGACTATCTGGCATTTTGAGAGCTTTTTTGATGTATTCGAAGTGAAGGCGCAGGGTATACAAAAAGAGTGGCGGCAGTCCAGTTTCTAGATAGATGGCGTAGTTAGGTGTGTTTAAGGGCAGGGCAAAGATTTTCTTGATAAAGAATATCAGGCTTCGCTCTACATCCTCGTATTTCTGGCCTCCCCAGACTTGAGCTGCATAGCAAGTTATGGCCCTCGCCGTAGCCTGGTACATCCTGTATTTCACGCTCGTGTTAACGTTCTTTCCCTGCATTAAGCTCGACCATGTGCTGTTAATGGCTACTCGAGTGTCTTTAAGCTTTTCTTGGAGGTGGGTGTCAAACTTCATATTTGGCGTTAGGACTATTCCCAGGTATTTAAATGTCTTTACCACTTCTAACGGATCTCCGGCAAATTTCCACCTTTCATTTGAAGCATGTCGCCCGCCCCCTTGCCGCACAATCATTACCTTTGACTTTTCTACGTTGATGCTGAGGTTCCACATTTGGCAGTACTTATATGTTGCGTTTATCATTCTTTGCAGCATTGCTGGGGTCTCTGCCATGATAACCATGTCGTCTGCGTACATGAGGATCTTAAATTTTTGGTCTCCAAGCTTTACTCCACCTTCCAGGTCACATGCTATGTCGTCGACAAAAAGAGCGAATAGGAGAGGGCTAAGAAGGCATCCCTGTTTCACTCCTCGGTTGGTCTCAAACTCCTCCGACAGGCACTCCCCATTCCATACTGTTGTTCGGTTATCTGTATACAGGCTTTGAATTATTTTCAGCATTTTTGTGCTTATTCCCATGTTGCTGAGTTTTAGAAACAGGCTTCTCCTATCTATCGTGTCGAAGGCAGCCTTAAAATCTATAAAGAAGAGGTACATTTTCTTTCCTCGAGACAAGTAGTCTCTTGCTGTGGATGTGAGCACAAAAATGCTGTCAACTGTGGAATACCCTTCTCGGAAGCCGCTTTGGTTTTCGCTGAGTAGCTTGTTTGTTCTCACAAACTCTGTAATTCGTTCAAGAAGTATTGCGGTGAACGATTTCATTGCAGTGTTTAAAAAAGATATTCCCCTGTAATTTTCCACATTCTTGGGGTCACCCTTCTTAAATATTGGATACACGATGTTCGATTGGTATCCTTTTGGTGCCCTCGCCGTCTCAAAAATTTTGTTGTACTCCTCCGTCAGCAATTCGATAAACTCTTGTGTTGCGTGCATCAGGAATTCTGTCGGTATTCGGTCTTCCCCGGGGCTTTGTTGCGCTTTCCTTTTCGGATTGCATTCCATACCTCTTGAACTGTAATTCTGGCATCTAACTCTGTGTTTGTTAGTATTGGAAGTGCGTAGCTGATTTGCTTGTGCGTTTTCGCATACAGGAGCCCATTGAGGTGCCGCGCCAAATCTTCAGAGGTGACCGCGATTCCCTTTCTGGCATGAGGACCCTTTTAGTTTGCGAACTAATTCCCAGAAGGCCTTGCTGTCATTTATTGACCCGATTTCTCTTTCTAGTTTAGCATAGTATTGTCTTTGTTTTGTTTGGCATAATATCTTGTACTCTTTGTTTTGCCTTTGATAAATCGCTTTTGCTGTCGTGTTTGATCTTTTCGTTTCTTATCTTTAGAAGACTTAATGGAACAAATTTTAACCTCTGTTTAAGACTAAGCAAGCTAACGTTTAATTTATTTCAAGAAGGAAAAACCTCAATAAGTATCCCGAGTAGTTCCACTTGGCTTCAAAATAAAATAATTCTTTATTTGAGAAAAAATCAACTAGTTAAAGCTCTTACTAACAAATTTAGGATTCTGTCATCATCATCACCATCATGACAAATACGTACCATTCCAGCGCTGACACCATTCCAGGGCGTATTCATAGCCCGAAAATGTGGCTGCATTGAATGGTATGGCCCTGGCCACCACCATCCAACTGCCGCGAAAGATGCTCCGCAAACCGAAAGCTCGATAATTGACCATCACACAGTGGAAGATGCCGCGAAACTGGTGATTCTCATCCGCCTGCATGAGCGTCTTGACCACATCGAAAGGAATGACACAAACCCAAGAGAGCACACCGGCCCAGGCTCCGGCCAGGGTGGTGACCAATAGATTGACATGCGAGCCTTCCGGTTGGTTGCGACGTTGTCGAACAAAGTCCGTGCTGTCCAAGTAGTCAGCAGTCTGACGATAGACCAGCATATAGATGCCATAGGGCAGCACATCGCTGGGGTAGCAAAGTCATTAGGAAGGGCTTTGGGCAAGTCTAGCTTAGCTGGGTCTTACCGACACATCATGGGCAGCAGGCCACGATAGAGACCAGAGATGCCATCAGTTTTGAGTATTCGCTTAAAGGTGCCAAACGGGGTGCGCCTCTGGCCATACAGGTAGTTGTTGTAATCTATTGAAGCAACAGATCGATCTGAATTATTTCAACCAAATGTTTTAGCTTAACTCACAGCAATGCGTCTGCAGGCGAACTTTCACCAGTTCCATTGGACAAGCTATAAAGGACTGAACAAATCCGGCCACCGAACCCGCCATGAACATATTGTGATACTCCAGTTGCTCACGCTGATAGTCACTGTGGCACACCTTCCGCAATTGCCTCAAATGGTTGCCATAGATGCCAAAGAGCAGGGAATTAATCGCTCCCGTCGAGATGAAGGGAAAGAACATGCCCCTGTAGAAACCGTTGACCTTTAAAGCGTGTGCCATTGCCCACTTCCACGCCTGGCCAGCATCCCACTTACCCCCTTGTTGCGACTGTAGATTTGTTGCACAGCCGTCAAGACGGAGGAGTTCGAGGCCTGTTGCCATACCTTAATAGTATCGAGCGGATGGGCCACGACCACGCCACAGGCACCTGCCGACAATGTAATTAAAAAATTATGCATTTATATGAATTGAGGCACAGCAGGCACATGTTGCCGTACAACATTGCCAAAAAATTCGACGACACAGCACACAGACAAACGCTTGAACTTGACAATGGCGCCTCCCTCTCTCTCTCTCCGTACCACAACAAGTGGCTCAGATGTGGCGATAATTGCGTCATCCGTACCATTTGAAGCTGTTCCCTGTTCTGTTGCGATCCATAGCTTCGGTTTAAACTCACCACCAAAAGAGCCCGCCACAAAATCGCAATAATTCTCCCACTTCATTTGAGAAAGTGGAAATGGAAAAGGAATTGATTTTTCCGGCGATTTTTGCCTGCTTTTGGCCAAGGCACAGGTCCAACTGCCATTTTAACTGCATCCACTGCACTTGGAGAATGCTTTTTAAAAGCTTTGTGGGAAAGCTTTTTACATGCTGGCAAAAACTGAATGCTACATGAATTGTAGAATTGAATCATACAACCCTTCAGTACGCTGCACTAGCACATGGGTGTAGAATTTGGTACTCACTCAAGATTGTTCGGATCTCATTGTGCTTTTCATAAAAGATAGATATTAGGACTAGGATATTATATAAAAAGACTAGCATATAACCCGACGCGCTTCGCTGCGCCTTCAACAGTATAGAACAAAACAATATTAGATATAATAATACACCGAAACCCAGAAATCGAACTTTGCTTAAGGGTTACCCTCCAATTCCCACCTCCATTCCACCACCTCTACACCCAAATCCCACTCACATCCCACCCACATCCCATTCACTTCCTTTCCCGGCGTAATTTCCAACATCGGAAAATGAAAACACAAATGAATTCTCATTTTGACCTTGCAAACCACATTCACATTTCAATTTATTTCGAATTTTGTCAGTGCAGACCGAGTTTCAAGCCAATCAGATGAAAAATAGTTTTTTTCATGCAGAAATTTTCCAGGAATTTTCCGACCGTTGGGTCAAATTTTCCAACATCGGAAAATCACATTTCAAAATGTTTCGTATTCTATCCTTACAAACCGAGTTTCAAGCCAATCGGATGAAAATTAGTTTTTTTCATGCAGAATTTTCCGGCCATTTTCATCGTGGGTGGATTTTCCAAAATCGGGAAAACAAGTGTCGAATTATTTTGCTTATCAAAACCAAGTTTCAAGTCAATCGGATGAAAAATAACATTTTTCCTATACAAACTTTTCCGACGCTTTCCGACTTTTCCGTGGTGGAATTTTCCAAAACCCCGTCTTAGTACGCACTTTCACCACTAACAGAAACTCCTGTCCAAATTTCAGCTTTCTTTTTCTTTCCGTTTAGGCTGTGCGATGATTGACAATCAGTCAGTCAGGACACTCTCTTTAATATATAAAAGCGGCGCACAGCTAAATGTGGCGAGCCCACAGCATGTATTACAACAGCCCACAAGTATAAAAGCACTAGCGCTACACTTTGTATACCGAGTTGTCATACGGAGTTTTCAAGTCTTCGAAACTTCGTTTGTCAAAATTCGAACTGCGTTCGTATGCTTGTTCTTTTTTTGCTTTTCTTCAGGCATTCACACACAAATATATATGTGTGCATGTGTGTAGTTGATTTCTGACGTGTGGCGTGTGCGTTCATCTCCGCATCAGCGAAAAAACAACTAATTTTAAATAGCTTTTAGTCGATTTGTTTTATTTTCTTGTATATTTGAATGGCTAATAAATTGTTGAAATATACCTTTAATAAATAATTTAACTTAACATACCGCACATGGAGCTGTACTTCAATAGCATTACCACTCTATATACCTTTTAGTTCAAAGTACATTACGTCGTAAAGTACCTGCATTACAACAGCGCATACTATGTGTATCGTTTAGTGGGCGGCCCATCCACACCGTCCATTACATTTCTTAGATTGTTAGGTGCAGTTGTAATGGAGCTTCGAAAAGCGTTCGGCTATCGCCCACTTGTCGATTACAAAGTAATGGGGACTCGAAAGCTAGCAGTCCACAAAGCGGCCATGCTAATGTAAATGTATACTGGGTTGTAATCGATGCTGTGCGACACACAGCCTTCGAAGTGTTTAAGAGGTGCTCGATTACGTAATGTGCATTTGCGCCGCTGGGTATTTATAGAGATTTTGTCCGGTAAACATTATAGTGCGTCTCGGGATTTCACAAACTTACTCCCACATACAAAACATAGAAAGGCTCTGTCGGAACGACCCCAAATCCAGATTTCACAAGCGGCTTCCGTAAACTCAGACTGTGTTCATAATATTTTCACTGGTTCACTGGTGTTTTTGGCTTATAACTTGAGAGCCGCTCATCCGATCTCTATCATTTCTTCGGCAAATCGATACATTGTAATCGTAATTAGTTTGTATTTTAATCGACTCGGCTGTTGATGTTAATTAAAAATATATACTGTACAGGGGTGGGAATGATTCCTTCTCCCTGTTACATACAAACTTAATATACTCTGTGTACCTTTGGCAAAGAGTATAATAAGGTTTCGGCCAATAAAAATGCATTGAGCGAAACCGAGACTCGTTTCGGTTTTATTCCCTAGTTTTGAAGGAAAAAAAGTTGAAAAAAAAATTAGAGAAAGAAAAAGCGCCGCAGGCAATTGTTTTTTTTAATCGCGCGTGAAAAAAATTTGTAAGTGAGTATCCACAAACTGCTCAAACAATAAACATTGAAAAACTTTGCAGGATGTGTAGGGCATATTTTAAAATTTTACCTTTAAGTAGAAAAATAATTTCAAATAGGAAAAAGTCGTACATATTTTACTTTCAAGTATAATATACACAAAGTCGTACACGTCAATTAGACCATATTTATTAATTTGGTTAGCTTTATGAATTGGGAAATGCTATTGCATTTAAGCTTTGTGTGTAAGTTGTAATTTTTTCATTTGACGAAAAAATTCCCATATTTTTAGCACAGGCTGATAAAATCTCAAGGTCTGGAGCCTGAAGAGTTCTACTGAGTCCTTGCAGCACGGCAGTAAAAACATGTGTGTACACTCATTCATGTTTTTCGTGCATACAACCGATCTCATCAATCGACAACCACTGTACGCTTAGTGACGCAAGGTGAAGAGAAGATAGGAATCGATTCGCCGAAACTGTTGCTTGTTACTGTTGTTGAGTAATCAAAATTAGTTCAAATATTTCACCGTATTTTCTGCGATCGGTCGTAATATTTCAACCCATATTCCAACGTTCTTCGTTTGTATATATTTTCACTGCTGATGCATTTTTGAAACAATCTAAATATTTGCATCTTGTTCTAAATATCTTGATTACGAAAATTATTTTGCTCTTTTAGTGTGTTCAGTGTTCTTGGACCTGAGATTTCAAACTTTGTTAACTTCACATTACACATTACAGACATGCCATAGCTTCAAAAAAAAAACTCCTTGATCAGCGGTGTCACAGAAATCTCTGCCAACCAAATTCCAACC
Source organism: Lordiphosa stackelbergi (assembly GCA_018904235.1). Lineage (NCBI taxonomy): Eukaryota > Metazoa > Arthropoda > Insecta > Diptera > Drosophilidae > Lordiphosa > Lordiphosa stackelbergi. The sequence continues at coordinate 57,063 of JAEIFU010000299.1, read as the reverse complement.
CAAACCCAATTCTCGGTGTCCCCTAACACATCAAACTAACTCATAACTGGAAAAAGCGAAATTTATTTTGCGAGGAAGGTCAACCCGGTTTAGAGATTGATAGAGATGAACCACAAACCTTTCAACTAGATTTTCAAATAAGAAAATGAAATCTCTTAAAGTTCTGGGAGGCCATGTCCGTCTGTGCGTCCATCTGTTTCTATGCTATCTCCTCCGTCAGTTTTAAATACCTGTCCGTAACCAAACTTTGCACGAAGTCTTTTGGTACAACTACGCTGCACATTTGTCGGAACCGGCCGGATCGGATGACTGTAGCATATAGCTGCCATAGGAACGATCGGTTGAAAAAGTAGTTTTAGTGGGAAAAACTTTTACTTTTATTTATAAGAATTCTGTGATTTCACATAATTTCACTGAGATTTATCAAAATCTGACATCTATATAGTATAGCTGCCATACAAAAGATAGGTCTGAAAAAAAGTCTTAGTAAGAAAAACTTTTAGAGCGAAGCTCTTTTACGGACGTCAGACTGGGGGAGTAAATCTTGAAAAATTTTGTCTTTGCGACAGATTTTTTGGGGGATGTCTTTGAATTCTCTCTTCGATTTCTCTCTTTTTGTATTTGCAAAATCAGCAGCTTTTATCTTTACAGTAGAAGCAGGTGGGTTGTGTGTGGAGTGGGATAGTGTGAGTTGGAAGTGGGGGAAGTGGTGGGAATCAGGTGAAGATTTGGTGGGGATCAGGTGGTGATCTGGTGGGGATCTGATGGAGATCTGGTGGGGATCTGATGGAGATCTGGTGGGGATCTGGTGAGGATCTGGGGTGGGTCAGATGGGGATCTGGTTTAGGTCTGGTGGGGATCAGGTCAGGAGCTGGTAGGGACCTGGTGGGGATCTGGTGGGGATCTAGTGCGGATCTGGTGGTGATCTGGTGGGGATCTGATGGAGATCTGGCGGGGATCTGGTGAGGATCTGGTGGTGATCTGGTGGGGATCTAGTGGTGATCTGATGGAGATCTAGTGGGGATCTGGTGAGGATCTGGTGGTGATCTGATAGAGATCTGGTGTGATCTGGTTTAAATCTAGTGGGGATCTGGTGAGGATCAGGTGGGGATCTCGGCGAGATGTGGTGGGGATCTGGTGAGGATCTGGTGAGGATCTGGTGAAGATCTGGTGGGGATCTGAAGAGGATCAGGTGGGGATCTGGAGGGGATCTGGTGAGGATCTGGGGTGGGTCAGGTGGGGATCTGGTTTAGGTCTGATAGGGATTTGGTGGGGATCACCAGAGAATGGCTGCATTGAGGTCAAGTTTTGAATTTTGTGCTATAAACTATAATGTTATCTGATGACTTCACAGTGACTTAACAGCGACTTAAAAATGACTTAACTGTGACTTAACAGTGACTTAACAGTGACTTAACAGTGACTTAACAGCGACTTCACAGTGACTTAAAAATGACTTAACAGTGACTTAACAGTAACTTAATAGTGACTTGACAGTGACCTATTATTTTTAAAATTATATAACATTTATTTATACAGAATCCAAAAGGTGTATTTTTGCCATTACTTAAGTCGGTTGTATGAACGTAAAGAGCTTCGCTCGTACCGTGCGTCCCATGACACACATTCTTTTTTTTTTGTTTTCAATGGTAGCGTGTTTATACCTTCCTGATATGAATTTTATCTGTTTCAACACAATTTTGAGAGAATTTGATCAAAATCGGATGAATATATCGTATCGTATAGGTCAAAATATCCAACTTCGGAAAATCACATTTCAAACTATTTCGTATTTTAACCTTACAAACCTAGTTTGAAACCAATCGGATGAAAAATAAATTTTTTGAATGCAAAAATTTCCCGGCCATTTTTCCTCGTTTGCGGATTTTCCGAAATCTGCAAAACATGTGTCGAAGTATTTCGCGTACTATGCCTACAAACCAAGTTTCAAGTCAATCGGATGAAAAGTAACATTTTTCCTATACAAACTTTTCCGACCTTTACGGGAGGAATTTTCCAAAACCCCGTCTTAGTACGCACTTTCACAACTAACAGAAACTCCTGTCCAAATTTTAACTTTCTACCTCTTACTGTTTAGGCTGTGCGATGATTGCCAATCAGTCAGTCAGGACACTCTCATTTATATTTATAGAGATTTTCAAAGCATGCGCCCTTTATAACATAATCAAAATCGAGGATAGGCTTGATACGAAGAAGCACGATGACATAGTGGAAGATACGGAACCCCGAATATCTTTAAGTCAAACAATAGGTGGGTATTTTTGGCTGGCCCCATGTAGGGGGCCACACATAGACCTTACGGTCCTTAGTTAGGCCGGGTAAGCCAAACAATAAAAGCTAGAGCGTTTTGGACTCCGTCTATTGTAGACCACTTCCCTTTCATCTCTTTAGCAGACTCGTAGGCTTTCTAAAATGCATTCAATAAATATTTGTTATATTATTGGATCTTGAAATGCAGCATCTTGCAACGTGCACCATGTTGAAATGACGGCAGAGTCTAAATTACTTTCAGGAATACAAGATCTACTAATAATTTAAAAGAATAATTAGTTCAAATACATATTCAAGTATTTGCCGACCCTGAAATTTGCTGCTCCTGTAACTTCCGCCCCCAGAAATTCGCCGCCCTTAAAAAATAAATAATTAAACAGCTTTTTGCTCTCACTTACGCACTGTAAGTTACACAATCTCAATACGGGTATATGGGTAATTATTTCTGAAGTGGGCCACTTTTTTTCCATAGTCTCCAAAAATTTTAATTTTTTTAACAGGCTTTAACCGCAGTTTTCCACGAATTTTAATAGCTGTTTCAGAATTTTCCCATTGTGGGATGCAGAGATATAGCGATTGTTCTTTTTTGTTAAAGTTGCTTATTGCTAAATATTGGATGGGTCTAAAAATAAATAAAAACTTTCAAAAAATATTATGTTTCCTTTACTTTGTGATAAACATATTTGCGATGGTTGAACTGGTGGATAAAACCGCCGAAACTTAAGAAAAAAATTAAATCGCGATTTCTAAAAAAACTCCATTTTGACATTTTTCAAAAAATTAGGAGTAATCCTCTTGATATTCTTAGTTCTCTAAAAAAGGTTTCATGATGGGACAGCCATAACTTTCCGCGAAACTCACCTCCAAAGAATCAAATTTTACTAAAATCATAGTAGGCTATAAACCAGAGTCCGGCATCGTTCAATTTCCTGTGTATACGAGTAGCGACGTCCATCCTCTGTAGCAGCGGCGTCCATACACAGACACTGTACGAATGAACACTGCTCTCTTTTGCAATAACAAACATGTGCTAACTGAGAGCGCTTTCGCGTGTCTGAACGCACACATGCAAAGGCAAAATAAGCATGTGTGTTTCGCCGGACACTGCTATAAACAATAGTAGTATAAAATTAAGCATTTTTATTTGGCATATTCTTTCTTTTTGGAAATACATCGAAGTCATCAGCGAAGGAATATTTTTAAGCATGAGATGGTCATTGTCGATGGGAATGACGCTGTGGTATTTGTGAGTACCTGGTACCGTTTTCGCATGGTTGAAGCGGACAGTCAACTCCTCTGCCACTTTCATTATTTCAGCCTTAGAGCCAAAAAATACCTCAGTTTTCTCCATATTCTATTTGGCCCAATCAAATAGCGCCTCTGGACACAAAATTTGGTCAGCTGTGTTTACGGCTTGAAGACTAGCCCGTGCTGCGTGTCTTTTTAATATTCCTCTAATGCCGTCACAAGCGCTCTTTCCATGCACCGTTCCAAAAAGTGCCACTCTCCGGGAATTCCAAAGTCTTCGTGGATGCTTAAGGAGATTCGCAAAAATTATACCGGTTCTTGAAATGTTGAGCGGCCCCGTCGCTGAAATAAATTATTTTGCTGGGAGTGAACTTTTCTTTATGAACTGCACAATTTTCCTTTGGAAACAATAAAATGCAGTTGTATTGTGCTGCAAATCATCCGAAATATTACAATGGACCCATGACGTAACTCTGTTTGTTTCCTGTAGTAGTACACCACAGTAAGCAGAGTGCATTGGTCGTTGTTCCAGTGGAAAGACTGTATCGCGTTTTGGGCGACAAACGCATAATTCTCACCAAAGTCGCATTGTACTATAAACTCGCCTTCATTGAGATTTTTTTTGCAATTTTCCATAAAGTCTGACTGATTTTGGGCTATAAAAGAATGGGTTTTGAGTTTAATGATTCTTTCTGTTAGCTCATCAATAAATTCTTCGGTCGATATCACATTGAATTTCATTTTCGCTCTGTCAGTTTCCGTCCAGTTATAGAATTCAATTTGATCATCTTCGTTTTCATCAAAAATTTCGTAAAGGTGGTCCGGCATTAAGCTGGGACATTTCTGGCATTCATTAAGATAACATGTGGGTCGAGGATTAACGCAAATTGTCAAGTTTATAAAATCCTTTGCTTTTGATAAATGATGATTACTCTTAATTGTGAGTTTTTTGAAGTCAACTGACTCTATCATCAGTCTCACATTTTCTTGGTGAACGCAAACACATACTGTGTGAGTTCCACTCGCTCCAGCGAGAATGCAATGCTTTGGCCGCAATTTCCGAATGATGAAAAACTGACCCTGAAATCAGGATGCTTTGTTTCAAACGACTGATAAAGTTCTTTTAGATTGCAGTAGACAAACCTTTTTTTTGAATTTGTTTTCGCGAACCATCTTTTTGTTTCACCGATACGTAATCCTTTTTCCCAGCGAACTCTCTACTGTTTGCATCATTCTCATAAAACTCTGATATGAGGTTAGACAAATTTTGTTCCAATTTTTTGCCGTGCTTCGGATTAGGCGATGTCAATATTCCTCTTTCAGAAACCAAATTCTTGGCACGCTGTGATTTTCGGCGAAATTTACCAAAAAATTCAGGTCTGGCGTTCACACTCCAACTTATAGGAACAATGGTTAAAATGCGAACTTCTCCTTGAGATAGCATTTAACGACCTGCTTCAGCATAAAAGTTATTGTCGGTTTTTCGCCTCTCTGATGAATAAAGGTAATCGGATGATTCACATTCGGTGTCACTGGAGCACGATGCAGTATCAATGTTATGTGAATCAGCAGTATTTGTCAATTCATTTGTAAAGAACGGCTGAATATCGTGCAGACTGAATTCACTAAGTTCATATACGTACTCGCACACTCAATTATAATTTTAATTTATAGCCTACTATGATTTTAGTAAAATTTGATTCTTTGGAGGTGAGTTTCGCGGGAAAGTTATGGCTGTCCCATCATGAAACCTTTTTTAGAGAACTAAGAATATCAAGAGGATTACTCCTAATTTTTTTGAAAAAACCTCAAAATGGACGTTTTTTTTAGAAATCGCGATTTAATTTTTTTTTTCTTAAGTTTCGGCGGTTTTTTCCACCAGTTGAACCATCGCTAATATTTTTATCACAAAGTAAAGGAAACATGATATTTTTTGAAAGTTTTTATTTATTTTTAGACCCATCAAATATTTAGCAATAAGCAACTTTAACAAAAAAAAAAAACAATCGCTATATCTCTGCATCCCACAATGGTAAAATTCTGAAAAAGCTATTAAAAATCGTGGAAAACTGCGGTTAACGCCTGTCAAAAAAATTAAAATTTTTGGAGACTATGAAAAAAAAAAGTTGCCCACTTCAGAAATAATTACCCATATAAAATGCTCCATGACTTATTGACCTGGAGCCTGCAAAACGTTGGATGATTGCCAAGCCCAAAGCTATTATATTATCAATCCGCAACTTTTGTTTGTTTTAATTTATGTCCAAGATTTTCTTAGAAATATTATAGATGGACGTTGCTGAACCTACAATGTTGAATCCGAACTTCACTGAGTGAACACCTCTCGATTTTTATGAGGTTTGCAGCCCTGGTAGTTTGGAATGGTGAACTCAAAAACCAATTTCAAATACAGGGTTGCCCATATTCGACGGACCCATGTTTTTTTAAAAAAAATCAAAGAAAAAAATAAAAATTTGGCGGTTGGCAATCTTAATCATTTGATTTGTTCCAAGTAGATTTGTTTACATCAATTTTTGAATATGATATCTCTCAAATGGCCGCCTCTGGCGTTGATGGCGTATTGTGCCCTTTTTGCAGCATTTTCCATCGATTTCGCCAACATTTCGGCCGGAATAGCGGCTATTTCTTCACGAATGTTGTCCTTGAGCTCTTCTACGGTCCTTGGCTTGTTAACGTAAACCTTTGACTTCAAATATCCCCACAAGAAGAAGTCAGGCGGCGTCAAATCGGGCGAACGCGGTGGCCAGTCCAAATCACCACTTTTCGACATCAAACGGCCCGGAAACAATTTCTTCAGAAAATCGATTGTTATGCGACTTGTGTGCGGTGGAGCGCCGTCTTGTTGAAACCAGAACTGCCTCATACGCTTTCGACGAATAATTGGCATCACAAAAATTGGTCATCATGTCGCGATAACGCTCCTGGTTGATGGTAACAGCATGGCCATTTTCATTTTGGAAGAAAAACGGCCCAATGACCGTTTTCGCACTAACGCCGCACCAAACTGTGACTTTTTCGTCATGAAGAGGCACTTCTTGAATCTCCTGAGGATTTTCAGTGGCGTAAATACGGCAATTTTGCTTATTTACGGTCCCATTCAAGGCGAACTTTTCACATTTTTTAATTTTTTAAAAGCACGTTGAGTTTTCACAATTGACTTGTTCTGTTGAATGTAAATTTCAACTATTTCAGAGCGCTCGCGTGGCGTGTATTGTTCCATGGTAAAAATCTGCTTGGACTACGACGCTTCAAACGCGGTATGTCATTAAGCGATCTGACATCTCTGTCGAGCTGGGCTGTCCAGTTTTTCTATTTTTTTTTTTGTTTAATTTATTTACAAACAAAAGCTCTTAAACACGGTCATGGGTAATATGTAATGTGTTTTAGCTATTTTTTTAAATAATTGTCTGATAATGAAGTCAAATATGAATCTGGAGAATCAGCCAATGATAAACATTGTTTTACCCACACAGTGAAATAAAAAACCACTATTTTTTGTTATTTTTTATTAATTAATTTTTTTTATTGTTGATTGATCTCTTAGCTTCTTTTCTCTCCCAATTTTTCATGTCGCATTCATTCATATTTTTTGTTGGTTTTGTTTTTTATAATTTTGCCTTTTTTGGTTAGTTCTGCTTGCAGCTAAATATTTGTGTTTTTCTGCGTATTTAAATTTTTGTTTGTTTTTTTTTTTTTTTGCTGGTTTTTATGCTGCCTCTCTAATCCTGTCGTCCGATATCAACCTACATGGAGTTGAAAGCAAACAACTAAACGTTTATTCTTTGCTTGTTTGATGCCTGTATATATATGTGTGTGTATATATATACCTATATTTTCATTCTCATTGATTTTTGTTTTTTGTTTTTTAAATATGTTTCGTGTAGTAATTTAATTTTTATATTTACTCTCAGCATAAGATTTTGTTTAGTGGTGTGTGAGTGAGTGTGTGTGTGTGTGTGAGTGTGTGTTGGTTCTAAAGAACGAGAACTCAAAGTTAATAGCATTGTGTTGATATATACGATAGGTTGTGGCTGCTTTTGCTTTTATACAAGTCTAGAACATAAGAAAATACATAATTTTGTTTAGTTTACCATCATAGAACACGTATCCTATGTGTGTGTGTGTGTGTGTGCTTCAAGCGCTTCAACTAATTTTTGTTCTTGTTGTTGTTGTTAATGCGACTTGGGGGGGTTCCTTATTTTATTTTTAGTACACTTTTTAGTACAGGTTTTTCAGTTGGCTCTAAAAGTACTTAACGCTTAGACTGGCCTCTAAGCAACAGCTTATACTTTAACATGCTTTATTTGTTTATACAGATAAATACATAAAACTAGAGTTACAGTTACAATTTCAAGTTGAAAGCGGTCTAAACATCAACTCAGAGTGCAACAAAAAATCACGTTGAAAAAATAAAAGAAAATTTAAAAAAAAAAATCAACTTGACTTAAGATATTTATGGTTTTTTATTAGGCATTTGTAACATTTTGGTTTTTTTTACACTTTTTACTTTGTTTTTTTTTTTTTTTTTTTTATTTCTCTCTATGCTTAGGGTATGTATTTGTGTGTGTGTGTGTGTGTGTAGATGTATGTATGGACTTTCAACATTAGCTAAAGAGAGGCTATTGATCGAGCAGACCCACCCAACCAACAATCCATCCTGTGGCTGCCTGATTTCTTAGGGTTTTGGTGTTGTTTTCTAGGCAAACGAAGGCAGTTAAAAGGCGGCTAATGGTGAAACATCTTGGAGATAGATTCAATGCTGTTGTTGTTGTTGTTGCTGTTGCTGTTGTTATGTCTATTGCTTGTTGTGTGAATACCATAATACGTTGTTCTTGTTATAATTACGCACTAATATAAAGATGCAAAACTTTTTCTTCTTCCTCTTACACACGTGATTTTAGTATTTCTAGGCCATCGATTCATGTATTATGTATGTCTTTGTTCAACGGCTTTGCTTTATACATACATACACATATTTTAATATGTAGTTTTGACACAGGAAAAAATTCACATTTTACACTTTTATTGCAAAAAAGGGGCTTTCTATAAATGGTAAAATTTTGTTCTTATTTTATTCTGATTCTGTATCGTTCCTAGACCTAGTATGCAAAAAAAGTAGCCAAATCCATCTAGTTTTAGTATTTAAAAAAATAAAAAACAAATAAAAACGCAATTTTAAAGTGTCAAGAAAGTGTTTTGACAAAAGTCAAAACACTTATGTCTTCAGTACAGGAGCTTTAATGGAAATAAAAATTAATGATTCTAGATAAATTTGACATGCTGAACCCGAATCTGGCTATATAAACTCCATATCTTCCATGGATTAGCTGCAAACTTAAATTATAAGGCAGAAAATTGCTCATTTTACCCCTTTTTGGTACATTCGAATCTCGTAGAAATTAGCTCATTTTTAAATTTTCGATCTCAACATTTAATAGTACTTACCAATATGTATACAATATAATAAATACTTTAATCATTTCATAGGTTCTAAGTTTATGATCAATCCGCAAAAAATGGCTGACTTGTATGCAATTTTGTGAATGGGTGAGAGAATTCAGCAGAATCGGTTGGACTTTTAATAAAATCGCCTTATAATCCATAGTGCATATGACACTAAATATATTTGTTGAATTTTGCGGGCGTGTCCCGCCTTTTCTCATATTTTTCAACAGCATTGCCTTACAACTACTCTATAGTTTAATCGAAAAGCACCCGATAATGTGTCCGATGAAACAGATTTTAATTATTTCTTGTGCACTATGGGTTTGATGCTATATTACAAAGAAAAAATCATTTTCAAAATAATCGGACTTCTACAAGATTCGAATGTACCAAAAAGGGGTAAAATGAGCAATTTTTGGCATTTTAATTTATGTTTGCAGCTAATCCATGGAAGATATGGAGTTTATATAGCCAGATTCGGGTTCAGCATGTCAAAATTGTCTAGAATCATTAATTTTTATTTCCATTTAAGCTCCTGTACTGAGGATATAAGTGTTTTGACTTTTGTCAAAACACTTTCTTGACACTTTAAAATTGTGTTTTTATTTGTTTTTTATTTTTTTAAATTCTAAAACTAGATGGATTTGGCTACTTTTTTTTGTACTAGGTCTAGGAACGATACAGAATCAGAATAAAATAAGAACAAAATTTTAACATTTATAGAAAGCCCCTTTTTTGCAATAAAAGTGTAAAATGTGAATTTTTTTCCTGTGTCAAAACACTTTCTTGACATACTTTTTTTTAATTTTTTTATAAAAATATAAAAAAAAAAAATAAAAAAATAAAAAAAAAAACAAAAAAAAAAAAAAAAAAAAAAAAAAAATTTTTAAAAAAAAAAAAAAAAAAAAAAAAATATTTTTTTACAAAAAACAATAAAAAGGAAAACAACAAAAATTTTTTTTTTATAAAACACAACTAAAATAATTTTTTTCAAAGGCATGTTTTAATACCTAATAATTTTTCTCTTCAAAAAAAAAAAAAACCAAAAAAAAAAAAATATTTTCAAGAGGGGGCCCCCCCAACCAAATTTTAGACCCCCGGCGGCCCTGGGGGGCCCCGGGGGCAAAAAATCCTCTATTCACATGTACACGACCCGAGCGCTTGCCGAAGCTGAGACCAAAAGAGCAGAAAGGCGTCATTCGCTCGACAGAGTTCGAAGCGATTAACGGAGCTTTATTTTCGCACACTAATACACTCTCACTTTTTGGCCTCGCTCTCGCTGGCCATCGCTGGTTTACCCCCCGCGCCCCCCCCACTTTTTTTCGTTCCTTGGTGGGTTGGGTTAAGGTTTATAGTTTTGAATGAAGTGTGAGAAAAAAAAAAATTTAAATTCACTATCCCCAAGTATTTCACATGATACAATGAATACAAGCAAAGAAAATCTCACATAGAAGCACACTTTGATGCGTCGTCAACATTTCAATCAGATATTAGTCAGCTGCAAACAGCTCATTTTGGCTCACTGAGTAACTTTGGTGCTTATGTCCGTCTCCCTCTAACCAACTTGTTATCCTACAAAAATTGTGAGTAAAATTTTGAGTTGTCACTAGAGCTCGCAAATAACTGTTGACCGTTTTTCGTTGTCCAAAAATAACTGTTATATACGGACCCTTTGAGCAAAGAGTCAGAAAAAAACCGTTTACCTCGTCTCTTGAATATATCTGTCTGCGCTCAGAGAACAACCAATTTTATTGTTGCCCTTTTGCTCTGCTCATTCGTAGACCATTTGAACGCGAGCGTTGAAAATAAAAGTCGTGAAATCTAGAGAAATCTAGCTGTTTGGATGGAATCATTCCAGAGTTGAAAAGCCGTCAGGTGTGTCGGATCGGCTGGGCAGTCGAAAAGGTGTATCGTGTCAAAGCGGTGATTGCCCGCATTTGGCACACGTGTCGATCACTGCCTGATTGATTCTCGCCAGATAACTGTTGAGTGTCGCAGGAAACCCGGAGCGAAGTTGAGCCAGTGTTGTCCACGGGGCAGGATTTTTTTCAGCTTCGACAAAACTCAGCGTTGAAAATATTCAGCGTCATATCGGCAAGCGCATCAAGCAGTTAAGCCAGAGCTTTTTGATTTATTTATTATCAGAGTCGTCGAGTGGTTTAACGAGAGTCTGTCTATTTAGTAATCGGCTTTCGTATTCAGCAACACACCTAGATCAGGGTTCCCCAAGCAGAGAGCGCGAAAACGTGACTGTGTCTCTCTCTAACACACAATAAAGGTTGACTTCGGCAAGCATTCCGTAAGAATTGGCAACAAAGTTCGTGCCCCCGGGGCTATCGTTGGGGAACTCTGAACTAGACTATTCTGTTCTCTTCATTCAGCTGGCCCTCTCTCTCTTTATCTTTTTCCATATCTGTCAGCAGCGTCGTCTCAGCATATGGGTCTTTGCAAAAGCTAATTTATGAGTCAAACGAACAAATACCCGAATTGATTTTAATGAAGACGAACATGATTATAATCAGAGTTCCAATAATATGATTGACTAAAACTCAACAGCGAACATGTTATATACGGAAAGCCTATTTTAGTGTTGATTAATGAGTTTTACAATCGAAGGAAGCCGTTCTCTGGTACCAACATCGGAAAAGTGGAATTTATGAGATATTTTCAGTTATTATTTAAGTAAGCTGTTTAGAACAGACACAAGCACCCAATTCTGAAAATCTTATTTATTTGTCGGTACCTCTTAAAAATCAATTTGTCTTCAAAATTTGACAAATTGACAATGAACCGTTTCGAACCAAGTTTCCGGCTCAGAAGGCAGACAATCTCAAAATGTTAAAAAAAATCGGTTTTAAATTATTTTTTTATTATTTTTTCCTTAATTGTTTGGCAAACCTATTAGCTAGGAGTTTGGATAAAATAAATAAATCTCTTAAGGATCTGTGGCACCGAATTACTTTTTGAAAATTGCCAATAATATGGTTTCAATTTTTCCTGCTGGTGAACAAAGTAATTTTCGAGTTTTCGCGTAACTCTGACTGAGGTAAAACTTTACAACTCAATGAATAATAAATAACCTTACATTTTCCGAAGCAGGAAACCAATCTCTGAAACCTGATTGAAACCTTTTGGCGTTTGAAAAATATATATTAAATTAAATCTTTATACAAAGAATCGGCAAATTGTTTCAATTTCATTATCTTTAATCACCCAGAAGACAAAAGACATATAGGTCTGTTCTTAATTCCACTTCGGTTTTCTTATAAACGTTGGAGTTACTCTTATAAATTTGAATGGAAGGTGTAAAGGAAATCTGTGGTTACCAGATCAACGCTTTATTTTTATCCGAATTAAATCCACTTGGCGTTGAGCTGTCGGTTTCAACTGCTTGAGCAATTCCACTTTTACTGAAAGCGGATCTAGTAACCGTAGATTTAAATGTCACTTTCCATACAATCTAATTAACATGGAGTTTAAGGTACAAACGTTTATACGAAAACCGAAGTGGAATTGAGAACAGACCTGATTATGTTATCAGATGTATACTATTATTTATAAATTTTTAACTTCTACTCTTTGAATTTTTGCACAAGAAAAGGGACCTACAGTTTAAAGGCGAATCCGAAGGGCAAAGTTTTTACAAGCTATTTCAGGACTGGTTTCTTTAAAGGTACAACAAAAAGGGACGTTTGAACCCAGAAAACAAGACAAAACGGACAGACAAATGAATGAATAAATGAAAATCTTTATTTTCCTTTAATTCAGACAACACTTCATCGAGAGTGGTACTAACAGCATCAATTTGGTGTGGATATACCGAAGACAACTATCAGGAACTTGATCATTTTTAACCACATGTGCCCCTTTGACGTTATCTGAACTTAAAAGAAAGAAGGAAATTTAATTTAATTATATTCAAATGTATGTAATTGATAATAAGCCTGTCAATGCGAAGCCTTTTTCTTAATTTAGTATTCACCAAATTGACTTGGCTAAACAGCCGTTATCTCAGCGCAAATAAAGCTAAAATATAAAATTGATTGTTGCTCACAGACTCCATTAAAACAGTCCTTAACGAGAATAGGTTTTCTTGATTTTTTTCATTGGCCAACGTGAATTGTGTTGAATTGAGCAATAATTTTTTGTATGTTATTTAAAATTTTTTAATTAGGGATTTTTTTTAGCTGGCTCGAGGTCAATATTTCTTACGTGCTTATTAAAAACAAACAATATATTTCAAACCCCTTCGGGATTCGTCTTCAGGGAAAAGGCAGAGCGTGCGCTTAGTCAGCTGTGGAGTTGATAAGTTGAGTTATCAAAAAAAAACATTGACCTCGAGCCAGCTAAAAAAATCCCTAATAAAAACATAGGTTGCTATCCCATAACAACAAAATTTTTTAAATAAAAATAACTCCAATATTGTAAGTATTGACTCTTTATTTTCCCGTAAAATATTTTCATCAAATTAATTTTTTTTTATTTTCTTCAAGTTCGATACCCATTATAAGTGGCTTAATGCCTTCTTCTTGAAGATCATCGTCCAAAATATTTATTTGGGAATCTGGTGGAACTATTTTTGTTCTAAAGAAATTATCGTCTTTCGGCATGTTGAAAACTTTAAAGCGCAATGAACCCGATACTCGATACGTCTGATTTGGATTACATACAAGTAAAACAGGGTTGCATCGGTTTGAAAAATGCTTATTGATAAATTGTGTGAGCGACTTAGAAAAATTGAAAAAGCATGCATAAAGTATAAAATAAAATAAGCAAGTATGAGTGTTGCGGTTTAGTGCCACGACATCAAAATACCCTGTACCTATGCCTAAAATTGTGGCTCGTTCTATTAGAATCTCTGAAATCGATGCGTTCATACAGACAGACAGACGGACATGGCTATATCGAGTCGGCTGTTAATGCTGATCAAGAATAGATATATTCTTTATGGGGTCGGAGGTGCATCCTTCTCGCTGTTAGATACATTTGCCAAACTTCATGATCCCCTTTTTATGCATGGTATAAAAAGGCATTTCTGCTCCGTAAAAAGGACAACTTGGCAACACTGTTTATCACCCACATCAGTCATTAAAAATAATGAAAAATACACTCTTCCAATACTTCAAATACTTTTTATACGTCTGACACAATGGATTATATTTGAAATCGAAATATTAAATAGTGTTACAAAATCCAATAAACTCTATGCCTAAATACCATTTTATGTTTAACATTTTTTAAGAAGCAGCAATGGTGTCCTTTCGCTATTTTCACACATACGAGCCGAACGCATGACAAAGCTGAGACCAAGACAGCATAAAGCAATCAGTCGGTGGTCCAACTTCGATGCAAATTATTTAAGCACACCAATACACTCTCACTTTTTGGCCTCGCTCAGGAGAAATACAGCAAAGAACCCAGAAGTTACTTTCTTTGACAGCCTTTGTTGAATGTAAAAATCTTGTTCATCATTTTCTCATAAGATGAATGTAAATTCAAAATGAATGTTGATGGTCGCTCTTCGCCCGTGCATGTTTAGCTTTTTCCGGCTAAAAAGCTAAATTTACGATTAATAGGTTATCGATTAGCCAAGTGTCAGCAATAGGAACAGCTGATTATGTCATCGCTATTAGGCTGCCTTCACACTGTTCGACACATGACCCATGAAATCTAGTAGGCCCGCATTTCCCTATGAAATTCTATGAATTTGACAAGCTATTCAAATTTAAAACCTAATAAAAACCAGGACTACTAGACTAGACTGTCTCATCCCAGCAAACATTTTTTATCGCAGAAGATAAGAATGCGATTCTGCCAGTAGGTGTCGCTTCACTCTGGCGATATCGCATTCTCATCTCCCTTCGGGAAGAAATGTGTCACTCTGCGACACTTCTTGAAGGAGAGAAAGCGTTTCTTCTGGGAGATACGAAAAAGTCTCTTCTCAGGGATAAGAAAGCGATTCACAGAAAAAAATAAATATTTGTGCGCGCAGCGCTCTCTGCTTGCCTGTTCCGATGAACAACGAATTAAGCAAACTTATACTTAATTACTTGAAAAACTTTTACTTACTCTAAGGCGATTCGAACTCGGTTCCCTTGGACTGAAATCACGATGGGACTGCCGTTTTAGACGACTGCGCCACGCTGTGCGTCTAAGACGAGGCAACTAGAGGGTTACTTGCATTGAATCTATTTGAAAGCATTGACCCCTAAATGAATGCTTGTAATTCTCAAGTTCTTATTTATCACTCTGCCCATATATATAGGGCAATAGAAATTGATGCCACATATCGCCAATTTATCCCTTTTATGTTAAAAATGCGAAACCTTGTGTGTTTTGTTTTTGTAAATCGCCAAACTATCATCAAACTCTCATCTCAAACTATCGCCAAACTCACTTTTTGACGAGATAAGAAAGATAAGAAAATGTTTGCAGGGATATATCGAACAGTGTGAAGGCAGCCTTACTCAAGGTATACTAAACAAGGTAGGCCTACTCACTCTCTCGCTCTCTTGACAACTTGTTGAATTTCAGTCAGTAAGCAACAGTTGTAAGCGAAGCATCTCTGCAATGAATATATTACTCTCGCTCTCTTTGACACAAATATAAGGAGTTGTGAGAAAGCGAGTGAGCCTACCTTGTTTAGTATACCTTGGCCTTACTTGCACAAGTTGTTACGTTTTTTTTTTTTGGATTTGAAGCACAGAACAAATGAATTATGTAAATTTTTGCAGAGTTTGAGTTGAAAAATAAAAAAAAAACCAAATGGTTGAGTACCACTGTTTCGTTAAATTTTCAAAGAATCGACAAAAATGAAAGCAACAGAAGAAATGCAAAGCCCTTGCATTAGATTTAGGTGGCAATGGTAGTTTGGTATAACAGTTCTGCTCTGATTGAGAAAACTTTTAAGATTCAGTAATAATAAATATAGAAATGTTTAAAACTTGTTTTCAAGTGATTGAAATATGAAGGAAAAATACTTGTTAATGTAGCTGCGCCCTTCATTTAGATATTGGTGTCAATTAAGTGGTCATTTAAGTGCGGTTTGCGGTATAAAAAGGAAGGAAGATTTTGTTGGCAATTAAATGATCGTTTGGGCAGTTCTGCTCTGCTTTCAATAGAAATGTTTAAAGCTTTCAAAATGTTGATAACTCCAGTGTCTCATGGTGCAATAACTTTGTGGTGCAGTCACAGTAAGCCCCTAAGTGTGTGTGTGTGTGTGTGAAGTGTGAGTTGTTTGCTTTGGGGAGCAGTCGGAGGGTTACACATTTATTTACATTTAAAAAACATTTAAGATTGTTCTGCGAATCGATTGAAATTTGTGCGCATTTGTGTTGAAACTTATGTGGGAGAAGACCGCTCCCCAGAAAGAGAGAGAGAGAGATTGAGACAGATTTATATATATTTAATGTATAACTTTATGAAGTTTAATGTTAGTGAGCTTGTGTTGGATGGGAACTGTGTGCCAAGCTGAACTTTCTTGGTTAAAAGTGGTTTCTTCTGTTTTTTTTTGTTTGTTTTTACAATGCATAATATTTTCAATTACTATGCCTGCTTTTCCATTAACTTAAGAGACATTTTGTCGCACACGTACATACATTTATATAGATCAGCATTTATGGTATATGGTATATATGTAAATTTATGTAATTTTATGTGTATAAATTTTGTTGTTAAACTGCTGTGTAAGCTACATTTTTTTTTTTTTTCTTTTTCAACAATAGTAGACTAAAACTTGGCTTGGTTTTTCTTTTGTTTTGTTATTATTAACTGCGCAGGAAAGGTGTTTTTTTTTCGTTTTTCGTTTTGTTTTGGAAAATGATTCTGAAAGTCTTGAAGGCGTGTGCAACACTTAAAGCTATGGTAACAAAGTTTCTCGCTCTAATTATTTCATATGTACAATGCAGTTTGGACTAAGACACACCGTTCTCGATATGGGGGAAAGAAAACTGTTTGGAAATTCAAGCGCAGTTATGAACTATTTTACACATTTAAAATGAATGCACGGTTTTGGGGGTTCGGGGCGGGGTGTTGATGGCTGCTCTATGTCTAGGGTCTATTAGTTAGCAACTAGTTTAGTTTTTAACAACAATCAATCCGTCAGTTATAGTTTATCGGCTCATTTCGCTTTTCCACTTGCTAACACTTGTTTCTCTTTATTCAATTTGTTTTTGCTTAAACGTAATTAATAATATTTCTTCTCTTGTAATATATATTTATAATATGTGTGGGTGTGTGTGTGTTTTGTGTGAGTGTGTGTGTGTGTAAGATACATTATTTATATATTTATATAGAATTTTTTGAAAACAAAACGCCGCACTCAAGCTTCTTAATAAAAACACGTACACACCTCCCCTTCCTGCTCCTGCTCCTGCGTCGGATCCTCAGCGCCAGCTTGGTTGGTGTCTTTGCCAAACGAGTATACAATTTAGTTTTTCATATTTATAAAGTTTTTGTTGTAGCATATGTATGTATGTTTTTAGTATAACTTTTCTTTATAGCCATCTCTCTCTGCTCCTGACTGTTGGGTTTGCTTAGTTTTCGACCTTTTCCAGTTTGAGTTTTGCATTTGCTGTCGCAGGATTATTGTCAACGCCGCTGTTGCTGCTATTCGACTGTTGCTGATGAGAGTTGATGGCGGCTGTGCTGGGCGCTGATGAGGCCGCTGACGATGTGGCGCTGTTCGCTGTCGCCACATTGCCGCCTGCGGCACGCCCACTGGAACGATTGGATTCGAGTTCGTGTAGCTTCTTCCAGAGCTCCTCGCGGTCACGTTCGCGTTTCTTCTCCCTGAAACAAAATGAGAGTTATGGAGCTTAACCCTTTGGTTTTCGGCCAGTCACATACTTTTGCCTTTCCGCCTTGTAGCTGGAGGTTAGCTCATCGAACAGCTTGGAGTTCATTTCCATAAACGTTTTCAACACATTGTAGACCAGGGCCACAATGGTTTGGTTCCAATGCTCCTTGCTAATGCGATACAGGGCCGGGAACATGATGGGCATGATGACTGCATTATTCTCCTCAATGAGCGACATGGCGTATTCATTGTTCCAGAGATAGAGGGCACGTTCAGCCACCTGAAGTGAAAACCCATTCCCATTAGCTTTTGGTTCCAGTCATTGGACGTGCCACACTCACCTGAAAATGTGGACTCGACACGCATTTGGCAATCTGTCGGAACAGCGGCTCCTGAATCTTCACAAACTGTGGCGGATCAATCACGTCCAAGATTTCCTCAATTTCGCCCAAGAACATGACCTCCTTCTGCGAGCAGGTTTTGGGCCAGAACTTAAGCAGACCACGCACCACCGGCTCGGTGAGGAATGGATCCTTCTCCAGGAATTGTACAATGCAATATGCCAGCTGGGCGTGGTAGAGTGACAGGCATTTGACTTTGTGCAGCGGCAACAGAACCTTAACCAGAAATTGTTTATGCTCTGCCTTCAAGGGCAAGGCGAATCCATTGATGATGCTGCGAGAGGGGCGGCATTATTTCAAATCGCAAACGGAAATGGTGGCCCATTTGGACAACTCACCTGCCCAGTATTTCCAGCAACTCGCCCACACCATTGAAATGCTCCGTCTCGTAGATAAACCGCAAGAATATGTTGTTGATCTGTTTTCGTATGAAAGCGCGTAGTCCTAAAAATTTCCCATAGATGCGATGCAAAACCGTTTTGAGAAAGTCACGCTCACGCGGATCCTCCGAGTCAAAGAGTTCCAGCAGCTAAAGAAAAGTATAAGAATCACTATCAAACGAAGCACCTACTGCCACAAAGCTTACCTGCAAAACAAACTTCTGATCGATCACACGCTTGCCAATGGTCGCCTGAAAATCCTGCGATTCCAGAAAACGTAAAAAGACTTCATAGACCAGCTGTAGATGCGGCCACGAGGCCTCCAATGTTGGATCATCTTCTTCTGGATCGAAATCGGGATTCTCACTGGGCGGCAATGTGCGAAATAAGTTGCAAGAAATCTGCAAAGTGAAGAAGAATAATTTATAATGAATTTGATCAAAGATCGACACAATAAAGAGTCAAAAAAAGGTTTGACTGACTAGACTTAACCTTACTTTTAGTCCTCAACTCGGATAGGAAAGCCTTGATAATGTCTCAAAATTGAAGCAGTTATTTAATCTTTTGTAGATATAATCTAAATGGAGCTATTCTGTACTAGGATACTAGGATTAACAGCAGCGATGGTCGCTATTTCGCTATTTACACATATACGAGTCGAACGCAGGCCGAAGGCGAGGTGAAGGGAGCTGGCTACCCTTTGATGGGGACAGGAAGCTAATTCACGGCGCTTTATTTTCGCACACAAATACACACTCATATTTTGGACTACAGCCCCAGATGATTTTAGCAGGCTTTTGACTAAGTCAATCATGATCTCCTAATACACCAATTGTATTTACTTGGGTTTCCCTCCAACTTTCATTACTGGGTAAAGGCTTATTTGACAATCCGATTCTAGAGAGTCAGTTTCATTACGGCACTTTCATAATCCTTTAGTGCATTCTCTGGGCATCCTAGAGGTAGTAACGACAACCCCCCCAAGTCTTGCTTCAATCGCTTTCTTTAATGTTCAAACTCTGAAACTTTAACTTTCTTTTAAAAAATTGAGTTCGGTTTACTGCCTCCCATTGTTTAGAGCAGCGATGGCCAGCTAGAGCGAGGCCAATAAGTGAAAGAGTATTGGTTTGCGAAAATAAAGCGCCGAGAATTTGCTTCGACCTGCTTTCTGCTCTTTTGGTTTCACCTTCGGCTAGAGTTCGGGTCGTGTACGTGTGAATAGCGATATGTTTTCACCCCCTGGGAGGAATCTGTGGCCATCGCTGGTTTAGAGCCGTATTTATATGAACGATATGATTGAAGACAACCTGCAGAAACACATTTACGAGGAAGATGATTTGGGCATGTGCTTTGTCACCGAGTAAAGCTTCAATGTGTGTGTAAGGGGCTATCTCCACAACGCGTGCATTTATTCCATTTCATTTTATGTCATTCTGTAGAACGGAACATTTTATGATAGACAAATTGAAATCAAATCCATTTAGTAGGCAGCGAAGCGCGCGGTTCTACTAGTAGTCATATATGTGTGTTGTCTCTAACAAAAGCAGTGGGTGTTCAGGGTTAACAATCCGTCTCTCACTAAACATTTATACGTTTAAATCAGAGTTCCCCAACGATAGC
Source organism: Lordiphosa stackelbergi (assembly GCA_018904235.1). NCBI lineage: Eukaryota > Metazoa > Arthropoda > Insecta > Diptera > Drosophilidae > Lordiphosa > Lordiphosa stackelbergi. Next base: position 36,859 of record JAEIFU010000299.1, on the reverse strand, counting down.
CCCGGCGGTACGAACTCACTTGCCAATTCTTATCGAATGCTTGCCGAAATCAACCTTCATTGTGTGTTAGAGAGAGACACAGTCACGTATTCGCGGTCTCTGCTTGGGGAACCCTGGTCTAAGTTAGCTGTGGGCAGCCTCATAGCCCGTCTTACCTGCGCAACCCGGCCCATTTATTTTTCTAATACCATGACGCAATAGATATTACAACAAACACACGCTGCATCGCGTTGATCAAAAGCAAATGACAAAAATAAGAATGTAGTTTTACCCTTTCCGTTATTTATGCTGCCCACCGCTGATCTAAATGGTACGACCAATTTTGAAAATGGGTCGTTCGGTAACCAAACGCATTCCCAAAAAGATCAGGACCAACTTGAATTAGTACATGTGGGTTTAGCGACCTATTATTAGTAATTCAAGAAATAGTTGTATAATAGTGTAACAGCAGGCTCAAGGTCGTGAATATTTTATTTGCTTTATATTTAATTTAACAACGAACAACAAACTGTGTTTTAATTAAATATGAAGCACATAAAATACTCACGACCTTGAGCCTACCAACAACTATTTCTTAAATTCCGAACAAATGTTTTTAATTTTCGCTCTCCGTGGCCTTAACTGGGATCCAACCAATCATCTACAGCCTAACGAGCGTTCACTACTCTTAATGGGATCTCGCATCTTTAAAGGATGTACATTTCACTGAACATGTTCACTTGTTCAATTTTCCAGGGTTCGAAATGACTTAACTATTGACTAAGCTAAAATGATTTTTTGACAACGACTATGAAAATCAATTCATTTCAACTGAAAGTGAAATAGCTGTTATAAAATATGATTTCATCAAGTATGCTTTGTGATAAAAAATAATAGAGGAAAGCTTACTTCGGCTCGACCGAAGTTTATATACCCTTGGAGCATGATAAATGCTGCCAGTTTGTTATAAAGCTATACGATATATTCATCCGATTTTGAGCAAATTGTCCAAAATTGTGTTGAAACAGATAACATTCCGGAAAGTATACGAAAAGTATATATACCATTAAAACCAAAAAAGTTATTCTCACTAAAACTACTTTTGGGACCGAACGTTCCTATGGCAGCTATATGCTAAAGTCATCCGATTTGAATCAAGCTTGACAGAATTGTGTGGTGGTATAAATTATTGATCTGTATTATCATTTCGGAGGGATAACATTGGGCTTGTTCAGCAGAATAATTGATACCTGAGCAGGTATCAGAAATAAATTTTGAATCTAGTAGTTTTTGCTGTTGGAGGGAGCAGTATCACTTTAAAGTAGCATACTATTTCTTTGATACATGCACCTGCATGATACCTCAAATTTGCTATTATGATGCCGCAACACTCGAGTTCAGTAGGAGGATTATTGCAAATTTATACTTGATCATGGAGCAAGTTGTTCTGCTGAACACGGTAACTGTCCGATTTTGATAAATCTCGGTGAAATTATGTGAAATCATAGAAAACATATAAATACGACGGTTGGGAGCGATAACATTGAAAACGAAAAAGTTTTTCTCACTAAAACTACTTTTTCAACCGATCGTTCCTATGGCAGCTATATGTTATAGTCATCCGATCCGGGCGGTTCCGACAAATGTGCAGCGTATTTGTACCAAAAGACTTCGTGCAAAGTTTTGTTACGATAGCTTTAAAACTGACGGAGGAGATAGCATAGAAACAGACGGACAGACGGACGGACATGGCTATATCAACTCAGCTCGGCATGCTGATCAAGAATATATATACTTTACAAACATCCGGACAATTTTATTATACCCACGCGCGACCGCGCGATAATTACAAACTCTTTTTGCCTAAAATAGAAGAGCTGAACTTGGCTGACTTGTGGTTTCAACAATACGGTGCCACATGCCTCACAGCACGCGAAACAATGGCCCAATAGAGAGGCGAGTTCGGGAAACAGGTCAATTGGCCGTCCAGATCTTGCGATATAACGCCTTACACTATTTCTTGTGGAGCTATGTCTATAGCGACAAGCCCTCAACAGTGGAAGCCAATATTGAAGAATTTATTCGTAACATACCGACCGATATGTTGGAGAGAGTATGCCCAAATTCTCAGGACTCAGCGTATGTACCATTTTAGATCGTTCTATTCACTCAAAGATTTCATACACTTTTCTGAATTTTATGTATTTTTTTTTTATTAAATTAAATCCAAAAGCTGCTAAAACAAAATCAAACTTGATATTCCCAGCTAGCTTTCTCGCGATTTCTTAATAATGGAGTGGATTTTTGGACTCAGCAAAGGGATTTAACTGCCAAACGGTCGTGATCGAAATCAAACACGCTGTAACCTTCTCTTAAATAATACTAAAAAATAAAGCAACAGTTTCACTGATTGGGAAGAGGGATTGAGACGTCTAACACCTCATGACGTCCTTAGACGCTACTGCTGTTTGTTGACAGGATTCTGGTATTTGACTTTAGGGACCATCAATTAACTTCTCCATACTAACCATGCGTATTATTTCAGGATACACCGGTTCCGTCAGCACACCGCGCCCATGTGTTATATAGGTGGATAGATCATTGAGTGCGGCTCGTTTGATTTCCTTGCCCTTTAAATCCGTAACTGGATCCATAAAGTCAAATGATACGCAACACTGACGTAATTTCCGTATAAACAGCTCCTCCTGTTCTAGGCTGGAGCAATCGGCTGGCAAAAGGACGAGAGAGATATTTGTGTGAGCTAGTCGGTAAAGTGACATCGTTTCGCTTACCTTTTAACGGCGGCAATTGCTGCAGCTCAACATCTTGGGAATTTCTGTAGCGCGAGGAACCTTGACTCTTTTTACTCTTCTTCTTGAGTGAACGTTTGGCGAACGGGTCGATTCGATCCACAAACGTGCCCGATGACATCTTTTCAGATTTGGGTTCGTTAGAATCGATGGCGGTCTCCGTGGCTGACTGTGTGGTATTCAGCTTGCCGGCTTTAATTCTAACGTTGGCCAATGAAAATTTATCGGCGGCTGCGCCTGCGCCTCCTTCGCCCTCGGCCGCGTCGCCCTCGTCGCCGTCTTCGTCGAAATCGCTGTTGAGGATTTCGACTGCTGCTGCTGGTCGTTTGTTGCGGGACTTGCGTAGCCAACCGAAAAATTTTATGTGTTATGTTGGCGACTTTTGCAGTTGAGTTTGGCGTCTTGCAATCGTTTGCTACACCCCTGGCGAAGGTTAGCTCGGCGGCCTGCTCTTCAGCAGCTCCTCTCCTGCTTGATCGTTGTTGTTGTTGTTGTTGCTGCTGTAGCCGGAACTGTTGTTGTTGTGTAATGTTGATGGCGGTGTTAAAACGGTAACGGCTTATTTTGGCATCTATCTGGGGGGTCAGCGGGGGCGTGAAATGTTTGTGGTTCCTGGATTAAATTCGTTACGCTTGTATTTACACTGGAACAATTGAAAAGCGATTCAATAAGTGGATTAAAACAATTCAATTAATCCAGTTAAACTCACCTGGGTGTGCTCTGATTGCTGGATTACGTGTGTTGCTGTCGCTCGTTGTTTGCTGGTTTAATGATGGAGGGATGGTTCTGGGCATTTGCAATGCTCTTCTATTTTGGGTTTTAGTTATTGTAAGGATAATACTCTCGCTTAGCTTCTACATGTAAATGGCACATGAGTGGGTAAAAGGAGCTGGCGGCTGCTGTTGCTGCAATTCGCATATTCTTTTTCTGCTCCTGTCGCCTAGGTAGGTTTTTGGCATCACATGTAGAGGATGATACTGCAAAAGGGAATAAAAAAAAGACCGCTTATCAATAAAATAACTCAAAATTGACATTCAAGAGAAAGAGATAAAAAAAAGAAACACATTTAAAATAAAATGATAAAATTGTGATTCTTTATGGTCTATGCGGTGTATCTAATCGGAATTGGCTTGGGTGTGTGTTGAAGTAGATAAAGACTGTGATTTCTCAGCAAACAGATAACTGAGTTGTATGGCAACAGTTCCACCAAGAGCATATTTACATCCAACATAAACGCGACGGAAAATAAGGACGAAGGTGAAATTGAAAGTCTTTGAGAAAATTTTATTTGGTTAATGTAATCCATCAGCTGATTACTATAATCTATGATGAACAACTTTGACCAGTTTGCAAACATTTTTCCCATGGAATTTTGTGGTGTCATTAAAATTTCTGATTTTAAACCGCAATTTTTTGACGTTTTTTGAATGTAGATCAGAGTCCGGCACGTCCCTTTCTTCTGTGCAATACAACTCTTTTTCGCCACAACAAAGAAGTGCTAAAAGAGCACGCTCCCGCATGGCTAAACACACACACGCCACGCCAAAATGAGCATATGTGTTTTTAAGGGCTGTTTCATACAAGAATTGAGAATTTTTACTTTTTACTTTGAATATTACGCTTCGCTTTGTTGTGTTCAGTATTTTTTGCTTTCCCAACATAAGTACAGAATGTGGAGTGGAACTTTGAGAATACAATATTTGGACATTAATTTGACCTATTGAAACTTATTTAATCATTCATATTCTTTTTACCGAACAAATATAAATATTGCTTATGGATGGTGGCCTTTCTGTTTGATCTATTATTTCTGTTTTTAGACGGCTCGGGGACAGGTTGTTATTTCGTGCATAAAGTAAATTAAAACCCAAAAACATAGTTTCATTTTATGTATCTTAACTATCTCATGTATATCAATATAAATTCCTGAATAAAAATTTACATTTTTTTTATGATTACATACAAAAATTTGCTACATCTCCAGTTTGCAAGTGGAGATAAGGAATCTAGAGGAAAACATAGCAGAGGAAGCAGATGGAATACCACTTCTAACGGAAGCCATACAAAATGCTGCAAATTGTATGCAGAAACCACGCACAGGTTCTTTTATACAACCATGGTTCGATGTCCAGTGCGAGAAAGCTCCAAAGCAATTGGCCAGAACCTCCAACTGCAGCATATCGAGAGCGGACTATATAAGTTCGAATAAAATCTTTAAGAAAATATGCCATGAAAAACTGAATACTTATTACTTCAGGATAGGAATTGGCTACAATCACGGACAGCAGAAGATTCTGAGCTCCAGTGAGAAAAATAAAGTTAGGCGTCAGCAAAAACTCACATTAATGCCCTTGCAAGTGATCTGGCTGCACATTTTGGCTCCTTTTTAAACAACCTCGTAGCCAGTACACAAAACGAAAAATTGGATGCGCAGATATCCCCAAGCGAAGTTACAAGAATAATCTCAGGCCTTACATTAAACAAGGTATCAATTGTACCACCAAGCTACAAGATAAATATCATTTACTCCATATTTAAAAACAAGTAAGAGTGTTGCGGTCGAGTGCCCCGACAGCAAAATACCCTGTTCCAAGTGATGTGGTTCCTATAGCTTTGAACTCCTTTTATATTAAAATTTATTTGAATAAATGGAGAGGCGCACTTGCATATCTTCGGTGTTTTTGCTTGGATCTTATAGTGGTTTACAGAATAGACAGATATTGGGCCTTACTGAATATATACTAAGTCACTAGGTTCAAGCTTAAAAATTTTAGCTCTGACAGTTTTTCGCGTTAGTTAGAAGGAGGAGGAGGAATTTGCCAAATCTAGAGCAAACTTGATCTGGGTACAGTATACACCTACATACATGCAAAAATTTGTAGCTCCACCTCTTATAGTCTGTGAGATCCACGCGTTTATACAGAGAGAAAGACAGTTTTTCGCTGTTAAAAGATGGAAAAGGAGGAATTTTCCAAATCTGAAACAAACTCGATGTGGGTACAGTATACACCTAGATACATGCCAAAAATTTTGGCTCTATCTGTTACAGTCTCTGAGATCGACGCGTTCATACAGACAGACAGACGGACATGGCTAAATCGACTCGGCTGTTGATGCTGATCAAGAATATATATACTTTATGGGGTCGGAGGTGCTTCCTTCTGGCTGTTACATACATTTGCACAACTTCATGATCCCCTTTTTCCCATTTTTATTGAGAACAGGGTATAAAAAGAGGGATGCTAACTTCGGCTCGACCGAAGTTTATATACCCTTGGAGCATGATATATGAATGCCAGTTTGTTTTATGGCAGCTATTCGATATATTCATCCGATTTGATCAAACTCTCTAAAATTGTGTTGAAACAGATAACTTTCATAACTGGACAGTATAAACACGCTATCATTAAAAACAAAAATATTTTTGTGACTAAAACTACTTTTTCGACCGATAGTTTCTTTGGCAGCTATATGCTATAGTCATCCGACTTAGATCAAACTTGACAGTATTGTGTGGTAGCATATAATATTGATCAGTAACAAGTTTAAGAGTGATAGCATTGAAAACAAAAAAGTTTTTCTTACTAAGACTAATTTTAAGACCGATCGTTCCTATGGCAGCTATATGCTATAGTCATCCGATCCAGCCGGTTCCGAAAAATGTGCAGCGTATGTGTATCAAAAGAGTTCGTGCAAAGTTTGCTTAAGATAGATTAAAACTGACGAAGGAAATAGCATAGAAACAGAAGGAATTACTTCGATATATGGGCATTTCCACGACGTCGTACGAGACAATCGTACGAATTTAAATTTTTAAAAAAGTCAAAATAATGTGGATTTTCATTTTTACAATAGGCTTAACTTATAGCTCTTCAATAGATCTCCAATTGGTGCAAAGATTGATTTTGGAAAAAATTTTGTTTTCAAGATAATCGCAAAAAAACATGACATTGGCACGGGGCAAAAACAGAAGTGGTTTTCGCGGAAAACCATTCAAAAGCCGATTTCAACCAATCCTGAGGCAATATATATATATACGATAAATTTTAGATTGTAGTGCATTGATGTTTCTTTAAAATGGTTTCAGTTTCACCCAAAAATAATTTATAGTTTGTCATGGTTTTTTATGCATTTTTGTATACCCCTTTCTACCATTAAAACGATTTTAGATAGCGAAAGTACATGTAATCAATAGTCACTTTTTTCCAAAAAAATAAGCAAGTTGAATGTCAAAATGAGAAAAATTGCGATAGCACGGCCGTGATACCGAATATATCCAATTGGGTTATTAGTAAATGTAAGATTACAGTACATAAGTTTAATTTGATTTATTCCCTAAGAAAATTCGATAAAATATAATGTTTTTAACCACTTTTAATTTTTTGGCCCAGGTTGACCTTTTGGTGGAAATGCCCATATGCTAAACTCGTTACACAGCTTCTGTCCCATTGGAGCCTGAGGATCAACGTCTTTTAAACAAAAGAACTGACGATTCGCTACGGCAGAGGGCGAACGGCAACAACTGAAAACTGGCCTTTCAACGGGGAAGTACTTGAAATATTTTCACACTATAAGTACCTTCGATTGGTCATTCAACACATGCCGCTCAAATATGGGGTTTATCTTTCGTTTGAGGATGTGGAAAAACTACAGCGCGTTTTCCTAAATAATCTTTTCAGAAACAGAACGGGCCTACCGTTGTCTTTGGACACATTGGTGGACAAGGGTGATGAGCATGCCAGATAGTCGACTTCCAAAAATTGTAACAAGTTATCTCCAGTTTCCAAGAGTAGGAAAGGACAGGCAGTGAGCTAGATGTTCCCATCAACTTATCAGACCACATCACGTGGAAAGACTCGCATACAGAGATTATCCAAAAAAATGTACGACTCAACGAGGACTTCGTGTATATATCTGGCGTAGCTAAGCACTACCCGAACGAGCTAAAGAAAACTAAATTGATAAAAATGCATCATATCAGCTTAATATGTCGCTCTCTCGGAAATGTTACCACTCAACTTTAAGCACCACATGGGATCGTCAAACACGCAATGCACCTTATGCAAGCTTGGAGCTGTCAAAGATGTACTACACTCTATTGCCAGGTGCCCAAACGTCAGCGAAAATAACGTTTTCAGAATATTGAAGAAGTTAACGAATGGTTAAACGGAAAAGACTGAAAGAATCTCGTGAACTTTCTTTGTCATGATCTCAAATATAGAGGCCATATATTAGCAGAACATTTCTAAATGAACGAAACTATAAACATACAAAATTTCAACTACTTATAAATAATATCTTAAGTATCTCTAAATAACAACATTCTGGCTGACGGCTGTAGCCATTGCCACACACTCTTATAAAAGTTACCATTCCTGCTATGCAACGATTAAATATAGGAGCTTACTTGTATAATTTGTTGACTTTCGGAGGTAGATACTCATGATTAAAACTGAAATCGAAAAAGTGTCACCATTCTGGTCTGAACCTTAAAAATTTACTATTTTATTTACTAAACTACAAAAAAGCCAAAAATCGATTTTTCATATTTAAAAAAATTCACCAATTTTTTTTCGAGTTCAGACCACTTTTACTTTTCATTTCAGACATCCTGGAGACGTGGAATCTTGGCCGCCATCAATATAATATTTTTTGGACCCCCACTTTGACGGCCGATAACTTTTGGAACAGCCTCATTGTGCAAACTCTTTGCATTTTCAAATAAGATTTTTTAAAAAAAAAGGTCCATAAAACAGCCTCAGCATGGAGAATACCCCCTTAAAGCCTAAGCGTACAGAACAAGATTTTAATGTGGATTATCTTAAAAACGAAGTTTTCTAACATATGAAAATAATGATAGCACTAATACTTGAACCCAAAGCTTATGGTTGAACCATCTGGTTTCTGGGGCAGTGGATGACAGACGGTTATTTAGTCAAGTCACCAGGAAGTTTTTTTTAATTCTCCTAGCTTAAATTGACACTTCCACTTTCTACATCAGGATTCTCCGGTAAATGTTTCTGTCGCTCTTTTCCACTCGGTAAAAAGACATAATCGCCGAGTGTGTTCGGACCCCAGGGGCTTTGACTGCGAAACAATGCTTTATAGCCCAGTTCCACTGCTACATATATGTACATCAACAAGTTTTGGTGTTTCCACTTCTCAAAATTCCATCAATGTAAAGTGAATGTTGAATATTACGCTGATGAGAGTGGTGAAATCATCGACACATCGATAGAAAATTGAATACTTTTTGTTAACATTAAGTAGCTTATGTGAAGTTTCTCAGAAGTAATCAGTTTGTTCGGGGTTAATGCCAACGTCATAACTGATGTACATCCTTAACATTAACATTTTATTAACTTAACATTGACTAAACACTTTTTTTGTATGGGAGAATTGTGTCACATACACAAGTGATGTACATATATGTATGTGGCAGTGGAACTGGGCTATTACAGACTAGTCTTATTTATAGGAGGAACGTATTGTACATAAGAGCTATGATAATGTTAATGTTAAATGGAAAAGTCGTTAGGCTGATCAAGAGAATTATAATGAAGAATCATCGCGATCCCACTGTATATCACAAATTTAAGAAGTCACTGATGAACAAAGAGGAACTCTAACTTTGTAATGATTAAGTCAACCCATAAAAATTGGTCAAAATTAGCTAATTATTTCGGCGGTAGATACTCATTGTTTTCCAGACTGAACCCACGGTTCGACTAAAAAAATGCGGCAAACGCTCATATCATTCCTTTAAATGATTGTTTAATGATCCAATGAAATGTGATAATTTTTAAATTATCATTACGTGAACTGCGCGGGTTTTCTGTTTAAATTAGGTCGTGGTTTTTAAAAGTGAAAAATTCTTCTCGGGCGGGGGCGGTGGCCGCGGGTTCTTCTTTAGTTCCTTCATTCATAAAAACAAGGGAGCGGGTTCTCCTCCCTTTTCCCTCTCCTCTCTCGTCGTGTGCGTGCGTGGGGGCCGGTCTTCTTTCTCTGGTCTCTACTCCCTCTAGAAGGCTCTTCTCGTCGTTTCTGGGGGGCGGGGGGGCGTGGCGTCGCCCCGTTTTCTCTCTTCTCTACACTTACGGGGACGACGGCGGGGGGGGGCTTGCCGCTCTCGTCGGGTCGTCCTCCCTGTTCTTTTCACAACTAACCGGGGGGACGGCCGCCGAGTATTAAAACTTGAACAAACTCGTGGTGAATCGATTAAACACTTTTAAAAAATTCATAATTAACAATTCCGATAAACCTTAAACCCGAGTCCGGTGTGGTGTAGATGAGAGGGCGTCTTCAACTTAAGGAACGATATGAAATAAATTTTCTAAAGTACAAGCCAAACTTTCGGTGAAATTTCCGATGTTTTGTTGTTTTTGTAGCTTTGCCTCATTTTCAGACTTTATCCATTGCCTAAGTCAGATTTCATATAAGTTACTGATTTAGGTATCCCATTGTAATCTAACGTAACCAAATGCAGTTGACCCAGAAAAAGGGCTTTTTATAGCTGCAGATTTTCCAAAGGATTTGGATTGAAGTCAATATGCCAAGCCATGTTTGTTTGATTGATTGATTGATTGATTGATAGCAGCTGCTGGCACTGACATTTGCATTTCCAGCAAATGGTTTGGCCGTAAAACAAGCAGAATGGAGCGCAACCGCAAATAGGAGCAGTTGAAACACGCCTTAATATTAAATATATCATTCTGTGAAATTAATTTAGCACAGACTTGGCCAGCAGTATCGGAAAATAAAAGGAAATTAACCTAAATAAAGGGCTGGGGTTGAACTTCAATTGGCATAGCAAAACGTCAACACTTTTATTACTATGTATATTGCAAATTTTCACTCTAGGACATTGCGGATCTTGTTCGCTTTCCAGTTAATAGGCGCACACAAACAAATTGCAAATGCAAGCGACCGGGCCGGTCCAAGTAAAAACATGTTAAACATGTCACACACAAATATAGCGGGGGCGAGAGAGAGAGGAAGGGGGGGGACAGGAAGACCGAGAGGAAAAGACTCCCACACATTTGAGCAAACAACGAAAAAGAAGTCAGGCCAGCCAGTACCTGGGACCAGTCAAAAGCCCACTACCACAAGGCGTATGAGTGACAAACAGGTAAATGCGATTGACTGAGGCAGTGGTTGGCTGCTGCTGCTGTTGCTGCACAGTGGTTCAGGGGTGTTTGATGGGGAACTGTATATTGTTTTTGATTTGGTGAGCTTATTAACATTAATTAGGCTTAAATGATGATATTTCCCTTCATTGTTCAGTGAGCTTATGCTTTAAGATTTTAAACTCTGTTTCGGCAAGCGGGTCTTAAAAACTGTTCCTTCTGATTTCAAGCTCTTGTTTTATTCAATTTATCTCTATTATACCATTTTTCGGAGTCAATAATAAGGGCCAGGTCCACAGATTTTCGAAGAATACATATCCCAGGTAATCGGTCCTTTCCAATTTTGAAAATTTTGATCAAATTCGGAAGAATATATCACTGACTTGTGGCATCCCCGATCAATTTCCTCATGCAATAGATGCAGCCAACTATCGATATTTATGGAAGCTATAGATGATGCGTGTTTTTGGTGTGTATTTTCGGCCACAAAAAGAGAGGTTTTCTGGAGGCATTCTCTTGGATATTACTAGTATTATTGATACTTTTAATATCCAAGAGAATACCTTTAGGAAACCTTCCTTTTTTGTCTCCAAAGGACCCAAAATATGTATTCATAAATATATCGTCAAAAAAGTTATTCGATATCGATATTTCGACAACCCTACCCTTAACTATATAAAGGACCATTCGAATGAAGTTATGTTCCAACCGTTTTTATTGCTTAGTCAAATTCGTTACAGTTTTCAATACACAGTTAAAAACAAGTAAGAGTGTTGTGGTCGAGTGCCCCGACAGCAAAATACAAATCTGCAAATCTGAAACAAACTCGATGTGGGTACAGTATACACCTACATACATGCCAACAAATTGTGGCTCTATCTGTTGCAGTCTCTGAGATCGACGCGTTCATACAGACATACAGACAGACATGGCTAAATCGACTCGGCTGTTGATGCTGATCAAGAATATATATATTTTATGGGGTCGGAAGTGCTTTCTTCTGGCTGTTACATACATTTGCACAACTTCATGATCCCCTATTTCCCATTTTTAATGAGAACAGGGTATAATGAGGGGAATTGTGATTTTATGACATTTTGCAATTTTGAGTTAATAATAAAGTCATTTTGGCTAGCTACTTAGAAATGTTATGTAAACCAAGTCAGTAGCAACAACTTCCTTTAAGACGTCAAATCGAAATTCCAAACAGCTCACGAGTTATACGAGCTAGAGGCAGTGGGGTGGCTGCCCCCTTAATCATAGATTTTGGCCCGAAAAATGTACTTTTTCATTTATAACTTAAGTTTTTCTCCATTATTTTGAAGATTGTTACAGATTTGACTTCAAATGCATTTTGATTTAAATATTTAACGTTGAAAAATATAATTTAAGAAATATTCAGGCACAGCTGCCCCCACCTTTTCGGAAAGCTGGCTACGCCCTTGGTCTTCTACATGATTTGTCGTAACGTGAATATCAGTCTGAGGTGGATTTACAGGCAGGGCTGCAACCTCCTATAAATCGGGAGGGGTTTACTCCGGGGTTTGAACCCTTAAAACTTTTTGGCTTTGGGTTCACGGAGCGGGTTCAGAAGCTTGCTGAACCTAGGTTCAGGTTCGAAAGCTGATTCAAAATAATGTTTGTTAACTGGAAAAACCTTTAACATTTCATACATATTTTTAAGTTCAGAGTCTTGATATTCGGAATAAAATATTTGAGCTCAGTAATAGTTAATATAAGGGATATTTTACTTTAAAATCAAAGTAAATTTGGAACAAAAAAAACTTTGTGTTTGGGTTTTCTGTAACGAACAACAAAACAAATTTCGTTAGAAAAGGTTACTTAATGTGGTCGCACGATGCACAAATGTAAATAAATCTCTCGTAACACAAGTTCAGACAAATCTCTCATATTCTTATTTTTAAAAAAGTTTTTTCTCTTGACTTTCTTTATGTCATATTTTCGAAGTTCTATAAAACTTTCTGTTTATTAGAGAATTTTTCTAAATATCAGGGCAAATTGGAAGAAAGGTAAGATTTTTTTTCTGATTTTTTTTTATTTGCTTAAACGTCCTATAAACACCCTGTAAGACTTTCAAGCAGACCCGAATATATCTTTTATAAAAAAAAAACATAAACAATTCTTTTTCCCCGACCCTTTTATATGAAATTTTTTTTGATCGACCATCGTTTTTTTATAAATTCCATGTTTTTTCTGATTTTTAGTTAAAAAACTTTAAAAAAAAGTTACAAAATCATTGCAATTTCAAAAAAAAAAAAGTTTTGAAAAAAAATTTTACTTGGAAACTTTTGGACATTTTTTTTTACCTTTTCTTAACGCACTTTGAACGAAATTTCTTGAGAACTTTTTGACCGATTTTGATAATTTTTTTTTTTTGAAAGCTAACACCCAAATGCACCAAAACAAATTTTTACATTAAAGCTTAGTACTCAGACAAACTAAATCGTCCGCTAGCTAAATTGACAGCTTATTCCGATGGGTTACCCAGCGGACGATGCAGTGTGACTGTTCAACGCCAAAATACCACACTTCGTCAAAATACCAGCAAGTGTGAAACGGTCTTACTGCTCTGATTTGATTGCATTTGAATTTAGTTAATTATTTTTGCAAATATTTAGGGATTTGTGGAGGATATATGGAATGTAGAAGTCATGGGAAATGCAAAATCTTACCTTTGGTTTAAAATTATGCCAATGGACGATTTTTGTCGAGCTTTTTCTGCTGACATTCCGACGGGTGGGTGTCGGAAAAATTACAAACAATTTTTTCTGCTACCACCCCATCAGAATTGAATCAGCTGTTTGTGCCTGTCAAGTTAGCGGCACTACGAGATTTCCGATGGGTATGATCGGAAATTTTAGTTTGTCTGAGTTCGACGCGTAGGAGGCCTGTCGGAATTTTACGAAAGCTTTCCGACACCCTTTTTTTTATATGGAGTTGACACCCAGCTAAATCGATTTAGTTTGTCTGAGTACTAAGCTGGGAATCCCAAAGGCAAGCTCATAGCAAAAACCGACATCAGCAGCAAATGCCAAACACACTGAGGCTTTGAGTGTTGTGTGCATCCCGAAATAAAAAAGAAAAATTTATTAAAAATAATTTTTGTTTCATCGAAAACAGATGTCGAAACTTTAAATGCGATTATCTCGGAACCACCATTCTGGTGAGAACTAGTATATTTTTGATCGGTAAAAAAATAACGGAGCTAAGACCGCTAAGTCGATTTTTAAAATTTTGACTTTGAAACCCCATAATTTCGCCATTTATTGACCGATCCAAAATATCCAAATTCACACCAGAATTACATCAATTCTTAATAAACCCCCGGCTTTAGTTTTGAATTCAGATCATCCGTTCTCAAAAAATGTTTGCCTTAAATTCATGCCACATTTTTTTCTTAGTGTGCATTCATATATATTGGAAAATGGCAAAGCTAACAATTGAAGCATCTAGTTTTTTGAACCGAACCCATTTTTGACTATTCTTTGCTCCGGTTCAGTTTCGAGCGGATAAAAATTAACCTGCCCCGGTTCGGGTTCGGTTCGGACTTCCCAAAAACCAACTCCTTGCTGTATAATATACTCCCAAAACTGGTGTATTATGATCAATTTAAGTTTGAAGGGGCAAAACACCCATAAAGTGCCTGAAGTGCTGCCCATCATCGTTGCGGCCAGTACTGCCCATCAAAATTGTTTGATTTTCCTATAACTACAAACCATTTATCTGCAAAACTTTGGAAGATATGCCGTTTTTCCCCAACTGCGGGGGCGGGAAAGGCCGTGGCAAAAATTGAAAATATATTTGATCCGCCTGCAAGTATAAGAAGTTTAAAGAACCTATCTCTTATCACAGAGATTTGTTTGTTCATACAGACGTACGGACAGGCATTCTTGTCCCATAGTATAGAGTACAAAAATTATAACAGCTTTAAAAATAATCTAAATAAAAATGTGGCTGTAAAATTTATATTAAATTGGTTTTTGAACCACAGTGCTTTGATGGAAATAGTTGCGTAGGCGTTGCTTTGATAAGCATAGCATTTGACAAGCTCGAGTGTGTGGTTTGTGTGTGTGTGTGATTTTGAGTGTAGCCGGAACTAAGTGAAAGAGTGGGAGAAATTGTTGCAACAAAGTTTGCACAGCTGCCTTTCATTGGATATTTTGCATTTTGGTTTGTCGTTATCAGCTGCGGTTTGTCCTTTTCGACTAAAAGTGAACCAACTTAATTGAATTACGAGTACGTTGAGTACACTTTTTGTTACATTTCAGTACTCTAGTAACAAAAACAAACATCAAGTCCAAGTCCCTAGACAAATGACAACACAACAATATCTCACCATTAGGGGCTTTGTTCTTGTGTGTGACCTTAAAAAAAACACATTTGCAAAATGACCATCATAACAAATGTCCAAGAAGGCTGTACGGCTCACAAAATAATGAGGCAAGTTTTGCTTTGTTGCTAGAGCGGCGTCGCTGAAAGTGCCAGACATGCACACACTCATCATTTTGGTCAGCTAATGACCAACCCCACCACAGACGGAAAATTTCTTTGGCGCGTTTCTATTGATTTTTCAGCCATAATCGATATGCTGTATAAATATTGTCAACTGGGGAGACCACAACATGTACTGATGACATATAAAACTTTTGCCAACTGTTCAATTTCCTATAACCAACAACCCCAACCCCCACCCACCCCAAGCCAATCCCCTTAGGCCTGTCAACAGTTTTGACTTTTTAGTTTTCCGCACCTTTGTTGAACGTTCGTCGTTCGTCGTTCAAGTTTTCCAAGTGCTCCTCTTTATATTTGAATTATTTATTACAATTTGACGAGGTTATTATAACATTATAACACATTTGGCGACATCGACGACTTAATGGGTAAAACTTACAACATTTTTTATCTATATTTGAGGAAATCGAAATTCACAATAATAATTTGTTAGAGAGAGATATTTTGCCATTTGTTGTACAAGCATTTGTGAATAAGAGAGAAGTGTACAAGCAAGATTTTGTCTTACTTTCTGAGCGAAAAAAAACAACATATATTTGGCTAATTTGAGTAGAACTTACATCCTACCTAGAATTTAGAAGATCATTTTAACTAGAAACACCTTGACGGGTCTTATTCGAGCCCTTTTGATAATTAAAAATAGAGGGAAACTTCGGTAATTGCCAGTTTTTTATATGGATGATGTACGATTTTGATAAAACTGGACTATTGTCACTTTTTCTCGAGTTGGGTCTCAAAAAGGGTCATAAAAATTGATTGCTTCATTTTACAGTCTAATACAGGGGTGCTCCAGCCCATTCCGCAAGCCACGCATTCGTTTTATGTTAGCCATAAGCCTACATAAAGGAACCACAATTTCATATGGTGCTCTCCTGTCTTTCTTTCCGAGCTAAGGTTTTGTTGTTGATGCGTTGTTGGCAAGAAATATTAGACCAGGGGTGCCCAGAATGAGCTTATAGCCGCATTTGCCGCTGTATTCTGAATTATTTCTGTTGCTCCAAACGAAGTCATTTGAAAGCATGAATTAAATCTACGAATGAATTTCATATAATAGGTTTTAATCTGGATCCGTGTCGATGAGCAGGCCGCTGAATGGTTCTGGTGGCGTCTCAACTTATTGCTGGCTGCAAGGTATTTGCACTTTTCCTGATCCGCAACACATCCCGGCGGACTCGTTTTTTAAATTTAAGCGCATGACTATTGGGATATCTTTGTCCGTAGAACCAATCAGGACTTTTGAATAAGCGGAATATTTGAATGCAAGACGAAGGAACGAAGGAGAGGTAAATGTTCGATTTACTTGTTGCCGTTGTGGGTCAATTGTTCTGCGTGTGTTAACATCTGTTCGGCGCGCTTGTCTCTGCTTCAGTTGTTGTTGTTGACTTCGGAAAGCTCGGTTCCATTTTTGCGACTAAGAAGAACGTAGTTGCGGCGTTCTGATACGCGTAAATTCATTTATTTCATTTAATTGTAGATCTGTTCTTGCTGCTCTAAAATTCCGCACGTGTGTTTCTGCATTCGTTTGACGGCCCAAACAGCCACCCCTACGTGTTGCTGGCATTGTTAACTGTAACACACACCCACAGATAGGAAAAATTGAAACAAATTGAATTGAGCAGACTGCCACATCGTCAATTCAAATGAATGTTCTGCAGTGGGACACCTAAATCACCTTGCGTTACGTAATATAAGAAAAATAAGAACTACTTGACAACACCATAAAGAAACTGACGCACCCACCAAGACTGCTCACTAAATATGTTGACGATCTGTTTGCAATAATCAAGGAAGCCGAAGTCTAAAATACACTAGACGCACTCAACTCCTTTCATCGTAACTTAAAATTCACCACCGAGCTAGAAGTAGATGGGACACTTCCCTATTTGGATACGACTATCAATAAACAAGGAAATAAACAAAAACTTATATGGAACAAAAACCCACAGCATCAGTACGAATAATTAGTTTTTACTCGAAACACCCAAAAAATATGATATTAACAGAAATATTAACAGATTGCTGAGCATAAGCGACAAGTAATACCACAATCACATAATTTTCGAAATTAAAATTATACTGACGAATTATTACTATCCAAGGAGTAATATAAAAACATTAATAGAGAGAAGCAAACCTGTAAAACCAAAAGAGGATACGAAACCCAAGTCGTATAGATCTCTTACCTATGTCCCGGAACTCTCAGAACAGCTTTAACAAAAATATCATACAAATAGCTCACAAACCAACAAACACAATGGGACATGTATTCAACAAGATGAAGTCGAAAATTGACAATGCAGACAAAAGTAATGTAATATACAAAATACCTGGATTCAGTAAACGCTTGCAACAAACTGTACATAGGAACAACAAAGTCAAGACTTAAAAACAAGGATTTTGCAACATAAATCCGATTCTAAACTCCGACACCAAATAACCATACAGAATACTGCACTGGCAACACGCTGTATGGAGAGCGGACACTCACCGAATTTCGAAGAGACCTCAATCTTGATACCAGACAACAGCTACAGTAAACGCTTTACTCTCGAAATTTTACATATCATAGACACTACAACAGACAAGAGAATTAACTATAAGGTGGACACCGAAAATTGCGTCCACAGACACCAACTCAACAGACATTAGCTTAGTATTGAACTCCATGTTAGGCGATACAGACATGTTAAATATTAGATGTTAAAAATGTTGAAAGGTTTTGTTTTAAACAGGGAATCAAACCGGAACCGTATACCGAAAAGAACCGATTGAAACTCAGAACCGGAGCCGGAACCGATATTTTTAATTTTTTGAATACCCTTATCCGAGAACCGATATTTTTAGAACCGAAAAGAACCTAATCGTTATACCGGTACAGTTTCGGCTCTAAGCATTTTATTTTTCTAATTTCCATAGCTGCCCACAGTCACTTTGTCATCGCTATATTCAGAGCTGCTAGACATCGAAAGAGTGTAATCTCTAACTGCGAAAGCGGTATAGGTGAGAGAGTGACAACAAATATTGTTTCTGTCTGTGCATGTATGTCTCTGTGCAGAAGAAGCGGTAAATTTTTTATGATATTTAAATTCGTGTTTGTGCTGCGAAACTGCAATTAGCAATTAATTAGTTTATGAATTGCAAGAAAATCTGAACGATCGCTTAAAGGCCAAAAACAAATGTGTATCGGCAGTATTTCGCCTTTGACATTGAAGAAAATGTAAGCAAATGCTTAATAAACGAGTGTGGACAAAAAATTAAGGTAAGTTTGATATTTATGAATTTGTAAAATGTAAAATTGGTTATACAGCTCCTCCAACGGGGCCAAGTCAAGCTTCTCTCAATCTCTTGGCGTGTGTGCTTAACATTTTTCGCACTAGAAAAAGGGACCTACAGTTTAACGCCGAATCCGAACGGCAAAGTTTGAGAATTTGCTTTTTCATGGCTAGATTACTTCACAGCTGGCGCCAATAGCTAGTGAAGGTGACCGTTTGTGTTCTAAAGAAATTTTTGCATGACCCTGATGAAATAAAGCGAAAACTACAACTGTGTGCATTGTACATAAATATGTCTATATACCTAAATATGTTTATATGCAAGGGAACATAAAAACCTTAAATGTACGTTTTTAGGACGATGATGTCACAAATTTAAAAAGCACATTGCCCGATCTCACGCCGACTTGATAAAAAAGCTTGACAGTCAAGGCGATCGGAAAAACACGAATCAAACCCAGGAAAAGAAAACTGCTGGCACCACGTCCATTGATGAACTGTTTAAGCCCAGCATTCGGGTGGCAATTAACCAATTTGTTGATGGAAGGCCGTTTGCTCTGATGAACGACCTCGGATTCCGCCAAATTCTAAATCCAATTGTTGAAGGCCTGGGTTGTGCGAATTTTATTAAATTATATTAAAAAGGAAGTTGAAGGCAAATTCATCTCTTTAAAAGTAGATGGGTGATTAACTCTTTTAAGTCGTTTATTCATTGGTAAGTTTAATATTCACCCACATAATATCGATAGTTCAAAAATTAAATTTTCTTTCTTTTTACACATATACCCTGTTTATACACACAAAAAATATCATGATGAATGCCCTTTAAAGTATGCAAAGTTTAATTGCAGCGTTATACGTAACCCACACTGTACATTCAGTCGGATTATTGGAGCAGCTAAGGGTACACAAAATAGCTTAGGATTAGGACAAATATAAAATAAATTGTTTCCTGAATTAATAATATTTGTTAATGTAGCATACTTTGAAGGGCATTTATCATGAAATTTTATTTGTGTATAAACTGGGTAATACATGTGTACTGCTGCTTACCCACTTTGTTTGGACATAAGTTTTAAAATTTCTGTTAGATTTAACGGTCCATACCGTTACGATACCGAAATAAAAAGGTACCTGAACCAGAACCGAATACCAAAACAATATCAGAACCAAAACAGAACCTTTTACCGAAACATTTAGGGTGTTCACCAGCCCGCGTAAAAGCGTAAAGCAAAAAGCGTATACTTCAAAAGTTCGTAAAAGTGAAAAATGTGTAAACAGTTGAAGGGTTGTAAAATTATTCAAAGTATCGACAAAAAATACTATATATCACGCCATTTCGTGATTTTTCTCTTTAAAATATGCGGTCACACCTACAATAATTAACATTATTTGCCAGTTTAACTGCATCTGGCCAGTAAATATATTGAAACATCTTCCTCAAAATAGCTCACATAGAGAGCCGTCATCACCTAGTGTAAACATAGTTGTAGTTTTCCTTATTGACGCAGCTTCTCCAAGCTACCCCAAACAGAAAAGTGCTACCTGTAACTCAAGTTCAATTTGGGGTCGAAATGCAGTTCACAAAAAGCATGGGGCCGCACGGACCCATTGGTCATTGAAAAATGGTAGCACATTGGATCGCCAGTTGACTTATTTGGGCACACAGAACTTGTTTCCTCACCGCCAGCATGCAATTGCAATAAGATCCTCCATAAGGTCGCCTACGACGCAATGCGAAATAAACTTCGTGTCACTGGCTAACATTAAATTTTCTCATAAAACGAAATTAGGGTTATGTCCAAGGCGACGTTCGACTACACAGGATTTCAAATTAAAGGCTGCTGGTTTGTACCAGAGAAGATAAGAAACTTTGAGCCTAACTCATTCGCTTTTGTTGGTAAAAACCTGTCTTATTATTTCGATATTCAATTCTATTACAAAACAATTTCGACGTTGGTTTCATCAAAAGAACACACAGCCAAACACGTTATTTCACTTTGTGCTTACATTTTTGCCCCTTCTCTGTTATTCCGCATTTTGATGAGCGGCCAGTGCAAATATTTAATGAACATTCATTTTCATTGCTGTTTGATTTGGCTGCAGTTGTTGGTGTGGTTGTTGTTGTTATTGTGTCAATTGAGAATCACCGTTTTGTTATTTGAAATGCTTATCAAATGCGCGGTGCTATGCTGATTGTCATGACAAGTTTCTCGAGTATTTTCTTTGCAGTTTGTGACCTTGCCCTTTTTGGTGGCGAGTGTGAAAACTTATTTGTTGGTAATTATTGCAAGAAAATCCCCAGCTTTGACGCTGAATTCCGCCTTGAGGCGTGTTATAGAAAAATTGCGCACTGTTTTCGTGGCGTACTGGAAACGTGTCTAAAGGAATTGGGGGTTGCTGAACAACTACGCAGTAAGCGAGGTCCATGAATATTCCACGGATGCAAGTGGCATATGGAAAGACACACACACACACACACACACACACTCACTGAGAGTGCAAAGAGTTCAGGGACAGTGAAGAATCAGATGCCAGTCAGCTTATCTTCATCGTTGTGGTCTTGCAGCCAGCAATGCATGACAGTAAAAGTGCAAGCGAAGAAAACGTGCAAATACGAAAAATTGGAAACGCATTGCAATTTTTTGAGAGAAAACCAGGCGGGGGAAGATATTGCGTGTGGGTTAGAAATTTCAACTTGTGGTATTTCATATGAAATGTGTAATTTATAAAACGATTTCAATTAGCCTGTCATCTCCAGCAATTGGAAATATGAGACCTTGACCCATCCCATGCCCATTAATTTTGTTACAAAAGCCCCTGCCACTGGATTCGTTCGATATCGATATCAATCAAATCAAAATGCAGCCATAAACTTCAACAACGCGCAAGCTTCTCCCACACACATAAAAGAGGGGGGGCAAGTGGGAGATGCAAATGTGTAGCTAGATACATATATTTGCCTACACATATGTATACATATGCAGTCCAAGAATAATGCACCGCTAAATTTACATAAAGTGAAAGGAAATGTAACAATAAGTTTTATATGATTGCAAGTCCCCCCCCTCCCCAAGCAGCTGCTTCTGCAGCAGCAGCAGCAACAGCGAAAGTTTACACAATGTAAGAGCACTTGGGGAAGGGTGGCTCAAGCGCTGCGTGCGCCCTTAAGGCAGCTGGTGACAACAACAACAGCAACAGCACTAGAAACGACTTTGTGTAAATGTCACGATTGGGGAGCAACACTGGCTGCTGCTTTTTGGTCACATTTCGTGCTGCATTTTTATTTATTTTGGTTTCCTTTGCGCAGGATACACACACACAAACACACAAGTATAACAAAATTAAAAGCATTTTCAGGGGAATTGGGTCAGTTTCATTTACTGCTCCTGGGATATGTAATATTTGAAAATTAATTTTTAATTTATTAAACATTTTTTGATACATTTTTGAACAGAATTTGCTTATTTTTGTACTGATCTGCGTTTGTTTAACATAATGTTTGAATGTAATGTGTGGTACCACAACCATAACAGGGCGGAGGAGTCCTCTCACCTCTTCTAAGGAAGCTTATGGTCAACGAACTACTTCGAAAATTCCGCAGGAAAGCACCCAAGATTACCGCATATGCCGACGACATAAGCATAATTATCATGGGAAAATGTCCATCGACTGTTAGCTCAATTATGCACTCTACTCTCAAAGAGATAGTAAAGTAGGCCACAAAGTTCGGACTTAGCATGACCATTGCAAACATAAGATAAATGGAACATCACAAGACACAAAAAGATACAAGGTATTACACTACAGCTCCAAAGAAGAGACTGTAGTGGGATATTTACAAAGGATACATCAAAAGAACAAAAACTTAAATCCTATATCGCTAACAGCTCCAACTGAAAAGATACTGAATTTTACCGCCAAATGACCATTTCTAGTGTGTTTATCTTATATTTCAAGGGATAACTTAATATTGAAAGAGTTAGATTTCGAAAATTGACTATATTTTAGGGGTCGCTTTGTATGGGTGGAAGAAAAACGAAATCTACAAAAAATTCTTAGAATATTTGACCAAGAACCCATGCGTCCAAAATGAATTCCAAGCTGGTGCGAATAGACTCAAAATTAACGTTTATAGCTTTTCACTTTGAGAAATAAATTTTTTACGAAGTAAGAATTGGAAAATATGGGTGTATTTTAATGTCTTGAAAAGGACGGAAAAAAATTTATTTATTTTACTTAAACTATTTTACTGGAAATATTAAAAGAAATTCGAAGATCGTTTTTTTAGCTTTTGCAGAAATTGGACAATTTGTGAATTACAAGCAATTTTTCTAATATTCGTTTTGAAATATCGATACGGCTATATCGGTACAAAAATATCTATCGGTACCTTTCGCAACCCAAATATCAATATATCGATAAAATATTGACAACCCTAGACTGGTCACTGCCTAGCAGACGCTCAAGCGATAAAGCTAGGCTTCACGACATCAGATACCTGCAGAATATGTCAGGAACCTGGATTAGCAGAAACTCTAGAACAACTCAGCTGCAGATGAGCCCAACAATAGCCACGACAAGATTACAACATTTGCACTCCACAACAACAAGTTTCACTTCTACGGCCAAAAGTTCCCACAAACAACTATTGGCATTTGCTAAAACATCAAAGATGCTCTAGGTTTTCTAAAGGAAATGGTACCCTAAAGCGCACCCGGCCGCACTAAATACCTAAGGTCTATTTGTGGTCCCCCTACATGAGTCCAGACTGAAATACCTAACTACCTTATGTTCAAAAAATATAGATAACGAGCTGAACCCGCCGCGACTTTGTCCGCATTCAA
This sequence comes from Lordiphosa stackelbergi, assembly GCA_018904235.1. Classification (NCBI taxonomy): domain Eukaryota; kingdom Metazoa; phylum Arthropoda; class Insecta; order Diptera; family Drosophilidae; genus Lordiphosa; species Lordiphosa stackelbergi. The sequence continues at coordinate 13,292 of JAEIFU010000299.1, read as the reverse complement.
GATTTTAAGAAATAGTAGAAATTATGTTGTTTTATCTTGTAGACAGTTTCGAGTTCACAGCTGGTAAATAAATAACAAAATTTTAGTAAATGCAATGACCTGTACACATTTAAAATTTTGTTCCATCCCGTCTAAAAGGACCCAACCAAACTTTCCACGCTTTCGAAAAATCCGGAACTATATATTAATTCAATTCAAGTGGAGGTGAATTTCGGGTCCAGCGCTATTTCCATCCCGCGCCCTTACCTAGTAAATATGCGAATATTGTGGATTTCACAGCAGCATCAGCACTGCTAACCCATAATTGGGAACGTATAGATTCTTAAGTCTTTCCCGAAAATTAAACAGACAATATAATTGGATAAAACTTTGACATAAGTCTCGTTTCGTTGAACCAATAATTACGAACTAAATATCCAAAACAAATTGACCTCATGGCAGCCACACTTCAATTATAATTCAATTCAAATTGGCTTTTCCTCTTTATCCCACTAACCTCCTCCACAGCACTCGACTCTTTCTCCCTCGCCCCCTCCCTCTTCCTGCGCTCTCCACTCTTTCCCGTCCCCCCGTCATTTGCCTACATACAATAATAACAGCTTTTGCGGACGGGACATCCTAATACTTATTATTCTCTCTCTCTCTCTCTCACGTGCTCCTGGCAAAACAGCTTAGCACAATGTTGCCTGAACGCAAAAGCTCATGTATTTGCCCCATACAAACTTTTTCTTTTCACCAACTTCGCGAACAAATTTACCAAATTTTCTTTCTTAGTGCGCGCCAGTACTAAGCAATTCAGCCTGTAAAGTACTATTTCCACCTATCGTTCCTACAGCACCTATATGCTATAGCCATCCGATTTGGATCTATCTTAGCAGAATTATATGAAAGCATAAAATATTAATCTTACTAATATCATAAATGTGAAAGGTTGTATGTTTACCCGTTTGTTACTCAATCATGCACAAATTTCTTAATGGATTTGGTTGAAATTTTGCACTTAGACAGTTGATTACCTCGACTTTAACATAGACTTTTTAAAACTTTTATTCAAATGGTCGAAGAAACAGAGAAATTTGCAAAATTATTAGAAGAGAATTTATGAAAGCGGTTTCATGCACAAATAGCTAAAGGAATTTGGATGAAACGTGGCACACAGATATATATAACTTATATTTAAATGGTCCAGAAACCGCGAAATTTGCCAAATTATTAGAAGACTATTTATGAAAGCGCTAATCGCTGAAAGAATTGGGATAAGACTTGGCATACAGAAAGTTGATAACCTGCACTTAAACATAGGCTAGGTAACTACTTATGGTGCAAAAAACCGCAAAATGTGCAAAATTATTATGAGACTATTAGATGACAATGCAGGAGTTGGTAAGAATAGTGTTGATACAACGGTCAATAAATACTGAAATTTGCAAAATTTTCATAGGTTCTAAGATTATTATGAAGATTGAATGAATGCCAATTGAAGGCGCATCTATAAAAGGTGTAGATCACAATTTAAACCGTGGGAGAGACTCATTTCGACCGAAAGGTGGACCAAAAGTACGCGTTCTATCCATCACCACTAACCCACTTTTTCCTAAACTGTGATTACTTACTTTACTGGGAGTTGAACTCGGGACCTCGAACACAGAAACACACGGACGGAGGGAATGTAAAATTGGCTATACAAAACTGGCGACAAAATTATAATTACGACCGAGGTGCCCTTTTTTTAAATTCAAATTAGACTTTTAACAAAATGGTCCGTTGGAGTTGTTCAGATGACTTTCGTGTGCTGAACACGAATCTGTTTTTAGAAATGGTCGGTCACGCCAAGATTTTTACTAGTTTGGGCCTAAATTTGCAAAACACCTCTATTTTGATACTTTTTAGACGATTTGTGTTTTGATTTTCTTGTACATTTTCGGAAAGTACTACTCCTTAACTTTGAAATAAACTATCCCAAACATTTCTACGATTTTGTTCAATGAAGATATACCATTTTTAGTAGTGGTTCACAAAAATCTTATATATTGTTGCTGCTTCAAAGAACGCAATGGGGTTTGCTGCAAATTTTTTTTGCAATTCTAAACAAATTACTAGCCTGTTTTACTGATTTTGCAAGTAGACAATTTGGTTATTATATTATTACCGAGCAAATGTATTCAAAATGGTATACAGGGTTAGTCCGGAAAGTAATACGACTGTCTTTCTTCCGCAGCGACGGTACTTCGGAGCGTGTGCGCACCGACTAGATTCGGTAGAGGGCGTTCCTAGATAACAAACGAGCGGCTGGCTGGTAAGTTGTCTTTGAGCACATGGAGAGTCAGGACAGTCGTTTTAGCGCGACGTGTTTCTGTGAGTGGTATAAGCGGCACAATTTTGTGTGAAACTCTGTAAATCTGCGACTGAGACGTTTGATATGTTCAATGTTTTGAACTCAGACCGTCGACTAAGTTTTCGTTTAATGGCCTATATGTTAAATTTACCAAAATCTGTGGTTCAAGACATTGTGACGGAGCATTTGAACATGCGCAAGGTGTGCGCGAATATGTTCCAAAAGTGCACACTGAAGACCGACTTACCAACGCTTCCTCAAGCGGCCCTACAGCCCATTTGTGCCCCCTAACGTTTGGGGAAAAATTTTTTTACACTTGAAAAGTGTATTATAATTTTGCCAGAAGTTTCAACCAAAAGAATCATCCCGACCACAAGCATGACAAACTGAGTCGATTGCTCTACGCGAACTAGTCCCTCAGTTTTGGAGCTATCGAGCTGAAACTTTGCACAGAGTCTTCTTTTTACTGCACGCTGCTAATATGTCGTAACCGACCGGATCGGATGACTACTTCTTGTAGCTGCCATACAAATGTTCGTTCGAAAAATGGGTTTTAGTGAGAAAAACTGGTTTGTTCTCAAAATAATCGCTCTCAAAACCGGTCATGGGTAATATTGAATGTTTTAAAGCTGATCTGCGAAGTTTGGTCGAAGTCGCTATCCGTTGACAAGCTTTTTTAAGTGTATCAGAACTTCGGCATAGACGAAGTTAGCTTGCTTTTTAATGACTCGGCTTACTTTCCGGACAAATCCTTTATCTTCGCTTAAAATAATCATACAATTCTTTGGGATAATTCTTTTAAAGTTTAGAAATAGTGCTTTGCGAAATTATCAAAGAGAGTCAAAATACAATTATTGGTTCCCAACAAAAACCTCAAAAAAAGGGTTACTTTTTGCAACATTAAGTTGAAAACACACGAAAGTCATCTAGAATCAACTACAACTCTTCATATACCTTAATGCCTAGTGTAATTTTAAGCGATTATGCTTGTAACATTGATTTGATTTTACCTATTACCCATACACTGTAGATTTCAAACTAACTTTCAAACTAACCTTCGCCTAATACGGGCCAAACGCTTGCGATTTGAAGCCGGTCTACGGACCAAATTTGTACCCAAAATAAAAGAAAAATTTTGGCAAAGCACAAATGGGCGCATTATAAAGTGTTTTTGGAAGACTGCATTTCAACTTGTTATTAACTTCTTCTGCCCAATTTGTACCATTTTTGTTCAACCCCTCAGCAGAGGGAGTCAGAGTCAGTATCAGGACGGACCTCATTCTGTTCACAGCTTGATTTTCCTAAACTATTTCCAGTCTATGTAATAAAATTCATAATAGTATTTTCCTTCCCGTCAGATGCCAGTCCCTTTGTGTGACGCGTCAATTGTGTCCAATTCAAAAGGCATTTGTATTATCAACACTATCACATCAGATTTCTGCTTCCACGAATTCTTTCAGTAAACGACATCAATTATTCATAATTCATTCTGACAGAAAAATTGCAGGTCGATATTAAGGAAAATCCTTTATGAAAACTAAAGGAAAAATAAAAAAAAAAAAACACTTAAGAGTTGGAGACCAAGTTGGAAACTCGATTGAAAAGTTGCAATTGGCAATGAATGGCAAACAATGACAAATCCAAACTATCGATTGATGTTTGCCAAGCAGCGGCGACAGTGGCTGCAGCAGCAGCCTGAGATTATGTGTGCAAGGGACAGATAGCCGTAAAAGCTTTCAACTAAAAGGGTTTAGCTGTGCAAATGTCAGCTAAATGAAAATGCAGCTCAATAACAATAAAAAGTTGCACGCGTCAGCTCAGAAAGAAAGCCAAAGCCAACAATGATGGGTCGTCCCTGTGTATATAATTCAGATCAATAATTGCAATTGACAAACAGATTTAATTTGTTGATTGGCGAGTTAACTGGTCACACCACAAGTTGACGCACCAGCCTGCTTACCCTGCCCACCCACAACTAACCAAATGGAATCAACTCACGCAACTCGACATTGGGACACACGGACACAAACGGCATTTATGGCACCAAAATAGACACAAACCACATGCAGAATTACTTCTATTTTTGAATTTCCGAGTGACGCGTGTGCCAGCAACAGCAGTTGAGGTGGGCGGCCGTGTGGTTAACTGCAACACAACACATTTACACAATTTTAATTTGCTTTAATTGCAATCATAGTATAGTTCACAGGGAGGCACAAAAACACGATTTAATTGTCAGGAGAGCAAGCTCAGCATAATTCCATTTCTTGCTAAATTCAATTAATGAATTAGAAACTTGTCAAGGATTTCGAGGAACTGGCCAAAGAAAAGTCTTTGAAAAATATTATTCAGAGGACAGATTTCATTGGAAGCACAGTCAAGTAATGGAAATGGCTTTCTGTGGAAGTAAATGTTGTTTAACTGAGAAATGTAATTAGCATATTATACGGAATTTAAGTAAAGAAATTGCATTCGAAATAAATTGAGATGACATTTTTAATGAAGAACCGCCAGTCGGTGCGCACTTTGGTCTATATAACTAAAATTAGTTGTCAAACAGCTAAAACAACAACAATAAAGGGACAAAGAAAGACCAATTACATGGAAAAACGAATTTGCTGCTGCGGCAAAAGCTGTGGGTACATTCTGCTTTAAAAGTCCATACGTAGTACCGAAAAAGAAGTTGCGATTTCGCCATGTGAGATGTTGAATGTTAAGCTTAACAGCACATTTGTAGATACTATGTAAATTGTAAGTTTGAAGATGAAAGAGCGAGAAGTCATTTGGTATCTTTCCCATCCCAAGCATTTGGACTTAAATTTTGTGAACAAGGCTAAAAAATCATCTTGGCATCAAAACAAAACACAGATGATCGAGCAATGTGACGCACCGCCAGTGAAACTAAAAATACCACAAACTTAACTTTTGGGCGTAAATTTTTCTTAAGTCTGGTCCCACTATTCGTCTCGACTTAAATATGGAATCTGCTCTGCTTAACCCATTAACGCCGACGAGTTTCGCGCCCAAAAAGAGAGGTGTATTTGAAAAATCAATGGAAATGTTTCGTAATTGATATCACTTTTCTGTCTTTTGCTATGGATAAAACATGGATGGAACACGGTTTGGTTCCTTGCTTATAACTTGAGAATTGCTAATCCTATCTTTCTCATTTTTATACCCTGTTCTCATTAAAAATGGGAAAAAGGGGATCATGAAGTTGTGCAAATGTATGTAACAGCCAGAAGGAAGCACCTCCGACCCCATAAAGTATATATATTCTTGATCAGCATCAACAGGCGAGTCGATTTAGCCATGTCCGTCTGTCCGTCTGTCTGTCTGTATGAACGCGTCGATCTCAGAGACTGTAACAGATGGCGCCACAATTTTTGGCATGTATGTAGGTGTATACTGTACCCACATCGAGTTTGTTTTAGATTTGGAAAATTCCTTCTCCTCCATCTTTTATCAGCGAAAAACTGTCTTTCTCTCTATATAAACGCGTGGATCTCACAGACTATAAGAGGTGGAGCCACCAATTTTTGCATGTTTGAAGGTGTATACTGTACCCAGATAAAGTTGTTTTCAGATTTGGAAAATTGCACCTCCTCCATCTTTTAGCAGCGAAAAACTGTATCTCTCTCTGTATGAACGCGTTGATCTCAGAGACTATAAGAGGTAGAGCCACAAATTTTTGCATATATGTAGGTGTCTATCGTACCCAAATCAAGTTTGCTTCAGATTTGGCAAATTCCTCCTCCTTCACAAACAGAAAAAACTGTCAGAGCTAAAATTTTTAGGTTTGAACCTAATGATTGAATATTTATTCTATTCTGTATACCACTACAAGATCCGAGCAAAAACACCGAAGATATGCAAGTGCCCCCCCCAAAAAAAAAAAAAAAATTTTAAACGGAAAGGCAAAGTAACTTCGTCGTACCGAAGTTTTGATACTATCGGGTTAGCGCTCAAAGATAGTTAAAAACATATATTGCATGACGTGTTTAAGAGCAGTATATTGAGAACAAACAGTTTTCTAAAAGAAATTGCATCTGGGTCGTGGGGGGGGGACTAACGAACGTCCAATTTTTGTGGTCGGAGAGATTCCTTCACGTCTGGGCAAATTATAATACACTTTTCAAGGTAATAAAAGGAATTCAAATCTACAGGAACCACATTACTTGGAACAGGGTATTTTGCTGTCGGGGCACTCGACCGCAACACTCTTACTTGTTGATAATTGAAATTGATACGTAATGCTAATTAATACCTATATTTAGAAGGTACAAACCCTCTATTTACAAAACTGTGGAGGATATGAAATTTTATCCAAATTGCGGGGGCGGGAGGGGGCGTGGCAAAAATTGAAAATAAACTTAACACCGCAATGAGACGCCTACAGTGCAGCCGCCTTGGATCCGCATCTCACCTTTCTAAATTAAAAGAAATACGTAGGCAAGATTGTACGTGTAAACGATGCTGTGCTTGAAAACAACATTGGGCTACGCATTATTCGATTCAAGCAATCGGAGGAAACGTTGGCTTGACTTAAAGTCAGTTCTTTACAGGCTGCTGCCGCAACTTCCCTGTCGCCCATTGTGAGATTGAAGGCCAAGTCCTTATGCTCCTTCATTAAAGCCAAACAAACTTCGCTCTGGACATCTGTTCAATGCTTTCCCCTTTATAATTAATTTTAATTATAACTGTTTTGGAAGAATAATCAAATTTAGCAATATTTGAGCGGCTTCTCGTCATTACTTTGGCGCCGGCGTTGCCACTTTATTCAACTCGGATTGGCAGCAATCAATGTACAAATTGCACAAGAATTAAGCAAAAGATCAACGGAAAAATTATTGCTATGAAATTTAATTTTTTTACCCTGTACCCATTAACAAGTAAGACCCTTGCAGTCGAGTAGCCCGACTTCAGCATTCCGTGTACTATTGACAAACACACACACACAAACGCGCAAATAAACACGCGCACGCACACACAATAACTTTGGTGTTTTTGATCGGATCATGTTGCGCTTTTCAGAACAGATAGATATACGGCCAAAGATAAAATATTCTAAGCCACGATGCTTGAACTTTAAAATTGTGGCTCTGACAGTTTTTTGCGGTTTAAGGGGGGAGGGGGGAAATTTTGAAGTCTGAAACAATGTTCTTATAGTCTCTGAGATCTACGCGTTCATACCGACAGACGGACGGACCCAAGAAAATATTCGGGTTGGTTAGGTAGTTGTCGCTTACCAAAAACTCATTCCTCCTCATCTCAGGCTTTTGGTTGCTAGAACATGTCTCGTCCCGACCCTATTCTATGGTGTGGAAATATTTGGTAGTAGTGACGCAAACAGTATGCAAAGGCTTAAGGTGGCATTTAACTCCATCGTAAGATATTTCTTCAATCTTGGTCGTAGAGAGCATTTCTCGCAATTTGCAAAAAACAAATTCTTGGCCTTCTTGAGAGTCGTGGATCAGACTTTGCACATTATTATTAGTCCATAAGATTCTAACGACAAAAGAGCCTCACTATTTATTTCAAAATATACAACTTGCTGTGTCAACTCGAACGAAAAACTTAGTTTGTCAGCGCGTAAGCCTCAGCTCCGAAAAACATTTTTTCAATCTGCCCGCTATTGGAATAACCTGCCGTATAACATTAAGACTATTGGGAACGCAATGCATTTTAAATCTCAGTTAACTAATTATCTCAAAAAGACAAACATAGATTAAATAAAAGTTTGAGAAAAGTTTAGTATTGTATTAGTGTGGTTAGGATTATATTAAATGTATTTTTATATTTTATATGTATTTTGTATTTCATTATCTTTTGTGATCTCCATGTTTTTCTGACCAATGCGCCAATTTATAGTACCTATGTATCTGTAGCGTTGGGATAAAACCGAAGTAAAATTAAAAAAAAAAATTAAAATTAATTAATCCTTTTCAATGCAATCTATAGGTGCTATACATTTTATTAAAAAACAAGTAAGACCGTTGCAGTCGAGTAGCCCGACTTCAATATACCCTGTATAACCGACTTCGATAAACCCGTTACTTATGAAAAAACATGTTTAACAGTGCTCCTGCGTTCTTTAGGGTGACCATCCGAAAAGTATGCAAAAATTTTTTAGGGTGGGAGGGGTGGTAGCGGGTGGGGCTTGGTTTCGCTTTTTTTCTCATAACTTGAGAACCGTTCATTCGATGTTAATCATTTCTTTGGCAAATCGATTCATTTTGCTAATTACTAACTATGTCTAGAAAATACGAATCGTCTATATTCAAAACTGTGGGAGATATGACGTTTTTTCCAAATTTCAGGGGCGGGAGGGGGCGTGGCCAAAATTTGAAACAAACTTGATCTGCGTGCAGATAAAAGATGCATTTGTCCCATACATGTCAAACCTCTCTCTTACTATCTCTGAGATCACCGCGTTCATACAGACAGACGGACAGACGGACGGACGGACAGACGGACATGCCTAAACCGACTCGGCTGTTGATGCTGATCAAGAATATATATACTTTATAGGGTCGGAAATGTTTCCTTGTCCCTGTTACATACCCTTTTTACCATTTTTAATGGGTACAGGGGTATAAAAATCCTAAAAAAAATTTAAAAATTAGTCGAAAATATCTCAAATTTGGGCCAAAAATGTAAGTTTGAGCGCCTATTTCATTTTGTGTCATTCTGTAGAACGGAACATTGTAATGATAGACAACTTTAACATTAAATTCATTTAAGAAGCAGTAAAGCGCGCGGGTCTACTAGTTATTTCATGAAAACTTTTTCCAGTAATAATATTGTACTCATCAACGCCGACCTGAGCGAATACGCACCACTCCCTGCGCGGGTTATGCTGTAGAGATAGATAGGGGGCTGAATTTTTGTGCGAGGAATATGATTTTCCTTGCAGAAACGCCCAGTGTCATTTTTAGCGCCAACAGGGGCCGGCATTGTTAATGGGGCAGGTGTTGACATCGACTCATAAACAGAATACGTCTTAAGCCTACTATAAATATCAAAAACAGGACGCGATGCAAAACAAAAACATTAAAATATTGAGTGGGATGCTAGTGGCAGGTGCGGGGATTTGGTGTGGGATTGGTGGGCGTTCTGATTGGGGAATCATGGCGGAGATCTGGTGGAGAAATTGTGCGGATCTGGTCGGGAACTGGTGGAGATCTGGTGGGGATCTGTTGATTCACTGATGGAGATCTGATGGGGATCTAGTGGATACAGTGTTGGGATCTAGTGGAGATCTGGGGTTAAGTTGTGAAATCAGGGCGAGAATTATAATGTTTAAATTATTTCCTTTATCCGTTCCTGACTTAAATATTGAATCTGCTCACGTCTTTAAACAAAGAATTAAGAATTAGAAAGGGATTTCATGCCAAAGCTGACTAAATCAACCTACCAGAAACGTAAACTGTCATTTCAGTTCCTAAAAGAAAATGATTTTCCTTTAAAAAATTCAGCTAGACAGTGAACCACCATCCTTACCAGTCTAGTACAAAAGGTGGTCCATGAACCAATATCGTTTTTCACCATATATTTATTACTACAGGGCGGTCCATCTAGTGTTTGGAATTTGAACTATTCATAATTTGAATTCAAATCGTCAAATGTCATTCAGAAAGCGACTAATATTTAGTAAAAACTTTGACAAAATGTTAAAAACAAAGTGGTGAGTCCTTGACTCAAACTGAGCAAAATTTGAAAAAACAAACAATTAACAAAGAAAAGTTCCAAAAACTTAATTTGTGGATAAATTCGTGGAGCGAGTTTGGGAAACTGGAATGTTGGTGGATAAACCAACCCGTGTACGTACTCGTCCGGTGAGCTTGTCCGAAAACATTGGGGTTGCTAAAAATGTGCGTGAACAACCATTGATGTCAACTCGCCATCGATCTCAACAATTGGACATTTACGCACACTTCTTTGATGTGATTTTTGCATAAAGACCTCGGCATGATGCCATATAAAGTTCAATTGGTGCAGCAGCTCAAGAATCCTCAACAGTTTGCAAATTGGGCGAAATATCTTTTGGCCGAAGATGTTGAATTTTACCGAAAAATCATCTTTTCGAATGAAGCACATTTCCACCTCGGTGGTTATGTTAATAAACAAAATTGTCGCATCTGGGGCACAGAAAATCCGCATATCGTCGTCGAGAAGCCAATGCACCCACCACGGACTTTGGTTTTTAGGCATTATTGGTCCATTTTTTTCTTTGAAAATGAAGAAGGAGCCATTGTGACCGTGAATGGTGAGCGCTACCGCGCAATGTTAAGTGATTGATTCTTCGAGGAAATGGAAGCGGAAGACTTGAACGATATTTGGTTTCAACAAGACGGCGCTAGGTGTCATACAGCACACGCCACAATCGATCTTCTGCGCGCTATCTTCGAAAATCGAATAATTGGCCGCCAAGAAGCTGTGATCTGACACCGTTAGACTATTATCTTTGGGTTGCGGTCAAGCACAAATGTTATGCAAACAATTCTGAAACAATTGATGAGTTGAAGAATGAGATTCGAGTTCCGGGCGTCCTATGACAACCACTCTTTCTATTTAATGTAAGATTTCTTAGACCAGATTATTAATATAATTATTATTATCACCTGCAAATAGCATAATTGGAAATAGAAAGTTACGAATTAGTTGACAAAGTACACATACGCAGACACAGTTAATTGCGTGAGCTATGCAATAAGTATTAAATAAGGGGCCACCACAAGATGTCAGGCGGCCAAACGACGACATATGACGAAATCGTCAACCGAAAACAAAGGCAAAAACCAACAAAGCACAACGGCAGCACAATTTTTTTCAATTTAATTAAATAATTAAAGGCACAAGACACGCAGACAAAAATGTTTGACTATTTTACAAAAACAAAAAAAGTGAAAAGAATGCACAATTTGCCGCCAGACGTCTTATCGCGTCACACCTAAGTATGCCAATGCAAATTCAATGCCAAAAGCATGGAAAAATTTGCTCTAGGATAGCCTAGCCCTCATCTCTCACTTTCCATGCTTTGATTTTTGTTTTTAATTAGGCGATTCACCAGCTGTGATAGCAAAAAGCAGAAGCAAACGGTGTGTGTTCGTAGGCGTGGCTAATCAAAGGCAGGTACAAAAATGTCGCATAAACAGTATGAAAATGTATCTGCCAAGATAAGATAAATAGCCTTTCATTTATCAGCGTGTGCTTTGTGTGTGTGTGAGAGAGTGTGCGTGGTTTTTTGTTTTAAATATTCCTTTTGCATACAATTAATAAATGTGCAACGCAATGCACCTGTCCGCAGGTTAAACATTATTTATTGATTTCATTGATGATTCATAAGCGAATTCAATTCAAGGTCATGTGATTTCAGTCAGCCGGCATTTTAAACGAAATATTTTTTTCTATTAATAAATGCAAAAATTTTAATTTAGCAAACATTTTGGGTTCAAAAACTGCACTTGAGTTTCTTGTTGGCCAGAACGGAAATTTATTTCCACCCTTTCTCGCCAGTCGGCTAGGCCAGGCCATAAAAATATCAGCAAAGAAATGTTTCACTGGCACCCCAAATTTCCTTCTCCCGTCTAAAATTATATCACGAGCGGCGTCATTAATTGGGGGGGAAAGAAGAAGAAGAAAAAACTGAAAAGGAAAATGAGTGGAAAACAGATAGAAAAAGTCAAAATATTTCTACAGCTTTGCAGAGAGAGACCACACACAAATTTGCTGGCGTCTTAATGGGGGTTTCTTTAGTGTCATTCGGTTGAGGAAATTAGAACAAGGAAGGCAACAAAGCGGTACAGAACCGGCGACTCTCAGCTCTTTGAATACAGTTGCGGTTCAAAAAACTAAAATTACGCGTGACGGATTCTCATTTCGTACCCGTACTAATTCATAGTGCTTTAGTGAGATTGTAGAGTACTTTCGAATGGCCTAAAACCATAATTTAGTAAAACGTATTTGAATAATAAATTTTTATATAAATAATTGATCACAAAGTTATTTGACGCATGCTAGAAAAAGTGGAAGTCACTTTGAGAATTTCAGTGTGTTTTTCCTAATATTTTTAGCGAATTTTGCATAGTAAAGCAAAGGCCAAAAAATTTCTCTTCTTTTAATTATGGGTTAAATTGATGTATACAAGAAATTTTTTGATTGTGTTATATGTTTTATGTTGCATTTAAATCATAATTCAAATTTAAGTCATATTCTTCATAAAAAGGACAAAAAAATTTTAAATTTGTTGGCGCCAAACATGAGGTATAACTTGCAGCCCTTAATCCGCTGCCTGTCAAGTAGATGGTGCCACCACCGCCAGATGGAGCTAGTGAGAAAAGAGGTTTGCTAAATCTCCCAACAAATGATAGGAGATTTGAGACCAACCAAAAGAAATTTCCGTGGCACCTAAGAATTTCTCGAATTTCGGTTGGAAGAGGTTTCTGTGGCACCCCCGAATATCTTATACCTTAAAAGAAAGGTGTATTCTAGAGTATTATAATAAACCTTATTTGCAGACAAATTATTTGGTCGTTTTTATCAAAAGCCGTGAAAACTTTTTTTCTATTATAATGCAAAACCGACACGAATAACGATTTGGGTTATGCTTGTTTCCGGTTGCGGTTGCATTACAGTTGTTGTGGCCCACTGCACCACGAGACGAACGTCAAGCGAGAGTGTCGTAAAACTATTGTGTTCGAGCTCAAAAGTGATACAACAGGCGAAAGTATCGTCAAATTATCGCATGCGAGATTAAGATTAATTTTTGGATCGTTTGCGAGTGTTTTCTCGATATTTAGCGATATTTTTTACGAGTTTTTGGTTCAGTGGGTTGGTTTATCCTGGCAGATAGCTATTCAGGGACGCGGAGTATCCTAACCTAAGTTGTGCCAAGGTTGTCATGGTGCTTTTTGGGAGGGTTTTTTCAGCATCGTTTATAGGAGGAAGTCTTCCT